>CAIGRN010018153.1:0-20591 GCA_903798345.1 Fraxinus anomala
TTAATGCTTTCAATTAATTGACCATTAATTGAATAAGTAGATGCTAGTCAATTCCGACACTCGAGAGATGGAAATTTAGGCGCGATCATAAAATTAACAAAACATAGATTTTATAGGTTTCGAGAGAAAGTATATGATCTATGAAGTTTATTCCATAAAAGAATTATGAACTTGATAATTTCTAGATTTTAATTCGAAATAGAGATATTGAAATTAATTTCTAGAATTTATTTTTATCCGGCACTCGAGAGAGGGGGTAGAATTACATTAGGGTTCTTGCTTATAAACATGAAAAATTTATTAGAGATAACTAAGTTTTTGAGAATCATATTTGATAGTTAGGTGAAATTATTCCCTAGACTTTTCCATCTTGATTAAATTCATATAATTTGTATTCATTGAATTCGTCACCAAAATTATCATTAGATTAGTTAACAGTATTGATTTATAACTCATTCATCTAAAATAGAGGCTGTATAATTATAGTACTTAATAGAAATTTGAATTACAATCCATGTGGGTTCGACACTCTAGCTCCATTATTATATTACAAAACTTGACACCGTACACTTACGGTAAACTTCACATTATAGCAAACGCATGACAGACCACAAGCAAGAATTTAAACCACATAACTTCGTCGATTTGGATATAGATTTTGAACCCGAGTCATGCATTACTTCGAATGTTTAGACTCNCTTGACACCGTACACTTACGGTAAACTTCACATTATAGCAAACGCATGACAGACCACAAGCAAGAATTTAAACCACATAACTTCGTCGATTTGGATATAGATTTTGAACCCGAGTCATGCATTACTTCGAATGTTTAGACTCCACCATAAAAGATTTCCATGACTAATAGAAATTAGGAATAGATGATAGTTTCGTTACTTATAAAAGTATTTTTATATTCTTTTCAGAAAACAAAATGTTACGTGTGGAAACTTATTTTAATTTTTGAAGTAAAGATTTATGTTATTGAGATTATACATTTTTTTATCCAATATTCCTAAATTAAAACTTTATTTGTGTTAAGAAAATAGTGAGACAATAACAAAACCAAGCTAAGATCATCAAGGATTTGTTAAGGACTGTACAAGATCTGGGTAGATAGCAAGCAAGCTAGTCTCCAGAATGCAAATACTAACAACACCAGCTTCATCGTTGAACAGTTCCGTCATTACAAAACCCCAACCTTCAATGGCAAGACAGACCCGCTAGTAGCTGAAGAATGAATAAGAGGAATGAAACGGATCTTCAAACATCTCTCATTTACAAATGCTTAAAATGTATTATGTGTAGAATTCATGTTCGTCGACGCAGCAGGGCATTGGTGGGAGTCAGCTTTGCACACTAGAACCGAAGCACAACAACGTGCTTTGACTTGGATACAATTCAAGGAAGAAGCGGTGGGAAAATACTTCCCACAAGCCCTGAGAGATTGAAAGAAGGCGAAATTTCTTCAACTTAAATAGGGAAATATGAAGCTTGAGGAATGTGAGAGAAAGTTCAAGCAAATCTCTAGGTATGCACTACACCTAGTGGATACAGAAGCAAAGAAAGCGAGGAGGTTCGAACTAGGATTATGTCCTAAGATTGGTGGGATAATGGCATCCTACCAATTCACCACCTATAGTCGGGTATTACAAACTGCCCAAGCAATTTTAAATAAGTTAGAGATTGACCAAATTTCTCAAGAAAGGGCTCAACTTTTAGGAAAGTGGAAATGGAAAAGGAGAAAGACAGAACAAGAAAGTTAACATCGAAACAAGTTTTGGACAAGCCATTTTGCCATGTCCAAAGTACAACAGGATGTATATGAATGAATGTCCGTTCGAAAAACATGTGAGCTATTGATGTGGAAAGACATACATATTGTTAAAACTGCAAAGAAGCTACCTTGAAGAAAGATAATGAGCAAGAAAAGAAAGGGAAGGCCAAACTTTTTGCTTAACTCAAAATGGGGCAACAGGAGAACCGAATGCAGGTAATTTCGAGGACGGAATATTTTTATGGAGAGATAATTTTAGAATAAAAATTTATTTGTTTTATATGCTATATTTTTAATATTTTGATTTAAGCATATTTTGATAATATTGAAATGTTGAAAGACTAAAGTGAACTATATTTTAATTTTTTTAACGTGTGTCAAATAATTAGATTTTGATAGAGCAAGTTTTGATATATCAATATTTGTCTCTTTTTGTAGCTTGTAATTAATTAGAAGTCTTCGACTATAGAAAAAGTTAATTCGGATAAGTTAGTCACAAGATATTGAAGTTTAAAAAAATTGTAATTTATTAGTTTTTAAATAAATTGAACTTAGATGAGGGGTAGCCATGTGTATCTATTGATGGATATAGAATCACCTTTTTATTTGATTAAAATTGTATTTGAAATAAAAAGCTACTACCACTATTACTCATTGGATTAGAATAACATATTCTATACAAATCTATTGACTGAATACGGTCACGTCAGTTTATTCCAATGAAATACAATTATTATATACTAGACCCTATATACCCCATGAAGGTAGAGTATTACACCACATAAATTTAGAGGGCCACAGCATAAAGAGAGAAGTTAGATCTATATATACATAGGTAGAAGGCAAGAAAATTAGAAGATTTGGAGTATGATTTTGGATTTTTTTTTCGAAAATTTCTCTCATCAAATCAAGGTAAGATACTTTTGTACAAGAGGTTCGTTTCCTTATACTCTTATATTTATCAATTTATGTATCAGTGGACTTTCGGCTTCTTTATTAAGAGATATGAGAACCTACGAAAATTTAAGATAACAGAAGATAGGTGTGTCGCTTGGTCACCGATATGCTCCGTAAGAGAAGAGTGGTATGAAGTGTTTATTTTATTGTTATATAATTGTGTATGAAAAATGCACGTATCTTATTGAATATTTTTAAATACTCACTCTTACAAAATTTTATAGGTTCGAGTCGAGTAGAATTTTGGCGAGATGGCGATGCAGACTATCAAGAGAAATTGAAGAAATAAAAACTCATCTCCAATTTTATCATATTGTCTATTTGTTCAAAGACGCGTTTATTAATTAGTTAACTGATTATATTTAATTTTCTTTTAGAAATTCAAATTTCATGTTTTAGTTGATATTTATTGTTGATAAAGTTATATTTTTATTTGTATCGTTTTCCCTTTTAATGTAAAAAAAATTAAATTTTGGTAACCCTACAATGTTTATGAAAATTAAGGGTGTTACAGGTACAGAGAAGGACTGTATTTTGTATCGAATCGTCACACCAATATAAAGAATGCAATAGAACATGTGTATCCAAGGACTGTCATGGTATTTGTTCGTATCATTTGCTACAAAACATGAAATCATATTATGAGAAATCAGGTCAAAACATTATACAAGCTTTCAATTCGACTGTTTAGACTTACACATTGGAAGAATTTGAATATAACATGCGACGACTAGACATAATGAATGAAAAGATTAGTGGTTACCTGGTAGTATATTACATCTGCTTAAATTTTCAAATACATAAAAATGGTCGCATATGTAATTTATACGATATTCATTGATATGATATAAGTTTGTAAGCTGATGTTGGACCTAAAAAGTGGTCATAATTCCACATGCCAGCAAACAAATATTCTACAATAACATCAAACGTAGTAGAATTAGTCAATGTGATCACAAAGGTAGCCAAGAATTATCATATTGAATCCTTGCTAGAGTTATTGCAGTAAACTATGTAATCTTAGTTCTGTAAACATAGACATGAAGTGCATGGAACTTTCACGAAATTGTCAAGCAAGTATGAAAAAGAGATGATGAAAATGAGTGTAGATTTGAGGAACTTGAGGGTAATTTTATTATTTTGATAACTGACTTGTTGTTACTTTTTGAACCTAATAACTATTTCTTAAAGATATAGGTAAGGTTTTTGTCATTGATGATTTTTTTTATTAAGGAATAAACCACATCTTACTCGATGTCGATGTTAATAACTCTCTAGTCAAAGATTTTATAAAAGGATGAGCCAAATTCTCGTATGATACTACAAATGTAAGAGAAATTACTCAACTCCATCTTTGATTAATTTTCTCACACAATCATATTTTACACTCAAATGTCTAGATTTCTCGTTATAAACCTCACTATAGGCTCTAGCTAGTTTGACCATCACATGGTATTGAGAGAATATTTAATATTTGTATTCAGCGGAACTTCATATGAAGGTCATGAAGCCACTCACAACAAACTCAAATTTCATATTTGAGTGTGTTATACATGTTTGCTTTTTAAATCTCCAAAAAACTGTCCCTCTTTCAAGTATAAATCACCTAATCCAACTTGGACTTACTTTCACCCACACTAGATATCCCACTACAATTGTATAGTCGGAAACTTGGAATATTATAGCTCTAGGTTTTTTATCTTCTTTAAATAACCAAGAACTCTATCAATGGCCTGTCGATAATTGGCATTCGGGTTACTATTAAATCTATTAAATTTATTCACTGCAAATACAATATTAGGTCTTGAACACTGCACAACATACATAAGACTACCAATTACAATTACATATTTGAGTTGTGCAATAACTCTTCTATCATTCTTTATAAGTTTGATACTCGAATCAAATGGAGTATTTGTCCCTTTTATGTTTAAATATTTGAACTTATTTATCACATTTTTAATATAAAGTGATTGCGTTAATGAATAGTCCCCACTATTCTTAATCACTTTGATACCTAATATGATATTCACTTGATCTAGATTCTTCATTTTGAATGTGGAAGATATATTTTCATCTTTTTTCTCTTTTTTCTTTTAAACTTGGTGATGTACTCCAAAGTTTTCTTGTGTTTTTCTTCTCACATGAAATGTAACTAAACCAAAAGTTTGGACGAAATATGTAACCTAGTTTTAAACCTTAATTTTAATTATTATGTTTTGATATTCAATTAATGTTTATGTTTAGTTTTTACTTATTTCCTTCATGACTTTGAATCACTTAACCATTAATTCATGATCTGTGAACAATAATGAGTCGAGAGGTAAGTTATTTGTTTAGATCATGTAGGACAAATTTCGAAATTTGGTAGAAGGTAGAGATAAACTTTGGATAATTATATTGCCACCATAAAATTTATTGGCTACACCACATTATATCTACACGACAATTAAAACATGTTTTTAATAAATACATTATACATCGCAACAAATTTACAATTATAAACTTAATTCAATAAAAATAATAAAAAGATTACATAAATCTACCGAGTGGGAGTTTATGACATTAACAAAGACATTCCTCCTAATTTCAAAAAATTCATAAACCTCCCTTTTTGGGGTACAATTTCCCCCATGTTATCTAAAAGTAAACCATCTATACTATTTTACGTTTTTTTTTTTAATATTATATAATATTTAAACTATATATTTTCATTTTCTTATTTCTTAAATATACTTTTTCATACTTTTCACTTAGAACAATTCATTTTATTTTTAAAAAAATATATATCATTGTAAATATTGTTATAAAATTTATAATATTATTCAATATGATTTTTTTCATATAGGATTGATAAAGGATTAACAAATCAATATAAACAAAATGTTTTATAATGAATTAATAAAGCTAGTTGAACCTTCAATCGAAATTTCATTTCATTAAATAATATTCGAAACTTAGATTTGTGTTGTGAAGCACGTGAATACAAACAATTTCTACTCAAAATCTTCAAATTGGACAGTTAATTAGTTATTAGTTTCTAAACTCCATTTTTTTTCTTTCCTTGGAGAAATTTCTTTTAGTTTCCAGGGAAGCTTCTGCAAGGTTCTAACATACGAGTTTCTCTTCATTTTCGTGACATTTAGTCCAAAATAAAAACATATTATAATATGTATACATTTTGTACGAGGAAAAAGAGGGTGCTATTGAGAGGGAAAAAAATGCTGTTGATGGGTGAAAGAATTTGCACCGTGCACCACAACCGCAAATGAATGATCACATAGAGATATAATGGGTTGACTTAATTGAATAAGATTAGTTTGAACATGAGAGAGGTAATTCAACTAATATAGAAGAATTCAACTCGGTATAAATAAATGATAGTTGTTAAAATTTAATAATTGAGATTAAGCGGATAGTTACGGTGAACTCACGAATCTTGTACAACAGTTAAAATTCTAAATTGTTGATCCGCGCTCTATTAATTAGTTTTGTAGATTTATAATATTTAGGATCATAACTAAAACCACTTCTAATTGTTTAGGAAAACCAATAATTAGATAGATAGTTTTCGTTGGAATAATAATCTTAACATTTTAAGTCCACTTTATTACTTGTTAATTAATATATTGATATTACAACTACAACAGTACTACACAGGCACAGGATGGAATTCACCATATTCAGAAACCTCCTTCCTATCCATTCTCAATCTAGGAGAAATTTCTTTTTAACCAAATATAGCAATAGCATGGTAGGGAAAAAAATCAAAAAAAAAAAAAAAAGTCAAAGAATTGAACAATTTAGGGCGTTTTGAACTTACCAAGAGACAGTAATCCAGATTATAGCACTATGCAATATCAACTTTTTGATTCTTACCATCGAGAAGGAGTCAAAATTTCGGATTCTTGCATTTTGGGGTTTTTTTTTAAGGGAAATGACCTTTTTCCTATCACCTTTTTTCAAAAACAAAGACGGCCTTTTATTATTCATATAGTGGTCTGACCATAATACCCTTGAGAATTTTAATCATTTGGACTGTACAAGACTAGTTGACGGGGAAAACTAACAGAATTAAGAGGTAGGGATGAATTTTGCAAGGTTTAATCAATCTGAGAGCTCAAATGTCAAAATTGAAAAATAGAGACAATTCATGCAAAATAGACATACGAATATTGGATCATTTTTCGCCAATTTACCCTTTGTTATGTTCAGAGGCAACTCGTTAACATTTTAAAGTATAGGACTAACTCGAAAGTTGGAGAATAAATACTAAAAACAATAGATTGGAGGATCTGTTTGCTACCAAGGCAATAGGTTGGAAGTTTCTTTCACTACAACAAAAATTGCTTTTTACGACATATGTTTATGGCGTGCAATTGACGCTTGCCGTAAAAATAAATTTTTTATGACGTGCCTTAAATGTGTGCCATAAATGAACAATTACATAAGTATTTACGACGTACATTCTTTGCATGTCGTAAAAGTTGACAATTTATGGCGTACTTTTAAGGCATGCCTTTTTTTGTCAGAATAGATTATTTACGGCATGCATATGCGTGCTGTAGAGATAGACATTTTAATTTTTCACGGCGTGTAGTAAAAAGATGCAAAAGACTTCACGGTTTGCGTTTGTACAAGCCGTAAAAAAATGCAAAAGTTTGTTATTTTTCCTTCTTTGGCCCATTACTATTTACCCTAATTTTTTTCTTTTATTTCCTGTTTCTTCACGTTTTCTTTCTTCTTCTTCCTTGGCTTTTCTTTGTACTTTGTTCCGCTATCTCTCCTAGATTACCAGTTGTTCAATCAGCCATCATCCGTTTGAGTTGAGCCCACTTACCTAACCACCCAAGTCAGAACAAGCGACAACTGAGGTATAGTTTATTGAGTTTTGTTTGTTGGGTTGCTTTCAATTTGCAGGGAAATTTTGCGATGCAAATTGGGTTTATTGGGATGACATAAATTCATTTATTGGGTTGTTATCAATTCAATTATCGGGTTACACGGGGATGTCAATTCAATTACCGCCGCGGTATTACTTCTCGCCTCCGCCGGATTTCTAGTGTTTTGAGAAAAAAAGAGAAGGAAAAGGATGGCGTACGTAGCGATGAAGCCGACCAAGGTTCTTCATATCACCACACGGGAATCCCCTTGTTGTGAAGGAACCAATACATGGAATAGGTTTGAGCTTCGTGTTCACAAGCCTGTGATTGACCTCTTCAGTTCCCCAGATATGGTTAAGCAAATCACCTCAATCACAATTGAACCTAGTGTAGAGGTTGAGGTTACAATTGACCTCTTCATATGCATGTCGTAAATTTAAATAACTTTTCACGGCATGCTACTAAGCATGACGTAAATCGCAAAACATTTACGACATGCATTCACTGAACGTTGTAAAAGGCGTTCAATATACGGCTTACATTTTAGAACGTCATAAAAGGCATTCAATGAACCGTCCTATATTTAGCCCCATATTTGAACACCATTAAAACATAACCTTTTTTTTTAATTTTTTTTTAATCACTAGTTCTCGTGATACTATTTTGCACGTAAACTCAATTTTTTTTATTTTTTAATCATATATTAGACAAAAAAAGGCTCAAGTTTTTGGGCTTGAGCCGAGTCGGCTCACGAACTTTTCGTTTTTTATTTTTAATTTTTTACTTGAATATACGAAAAAATTAATCGTTAATTGACAAAATACAAATTTAATTTAAAAACTACAAAAGCAATTATGCAAGTTGTTGAATTTTACAAATTAAATGGTCATTAATTTACGAACGAAAAAATTAATTATGCAAGTGGTTTAAAAGGCATGTCACACGAGCCCATATACAGGTCGATCGTATTTAGCTCGCAGATTGGTCGGGTTCAGGCCAAATCTCATTTTTGAGGCTTGGTCTGAGGTTTGGCTTGTACAAATGAGCTCCAAGCCAGCTCGGTTCAATCTTCTTCTTTTTTAGTCGAGTCACATGTTGCCCTAGCCATGGACTCGTTTGTCACCACTACCCCTATCTACCCACCATTTTGTCCTCTACTAGCCCCCCCCTTGATCTCATCACTTTTTATACTTGTCCACATCTCCTGCCATTGCATTTGGAAACTTCGTGATCAGCACATGATCTCTAAGATACACGATAACCTACGAAATAGTGCATGGAGAAAGAAAGGTGAAAAAGAGAGGAAGGAGGGAGGGAGGAAGCCAAAGGGATGGGAAAGGGGCTGCAAGGATAAGGTTAAAAAGGACCGAGTAGTGTGAAGAAGACAGTAATATGAGGGAAATTATTTTTGATAATAGTACGTCTAAATGTCCTTAAATTATAAATTTATCGGTGATATGTAACAAACTTTTTCCGTTAATTTAAGGTCATTTAAAATATTTCGTCCAATTTTTTGGCATATTGATATTTCATCGGTAGTTTAGATTGGAAAATATATATTGGCCCTCGAACTTCTGTTTCAATGTTAGGTTACCCTCAAACTTCTGATATTAGTCAAATGCCCATTAAATTGTCCTACTCGATACCATTACTTGACAATGATTTGTAAAGAAAAACCAAAAATCCTAAACATACAAATAACAAGAGTCAATAGTACCACGATGACACACGAGTAAAACCATGTATAACAATTTTCAATTTTTTGTCTCTAATATTAGCTAGCCAATAGTAGGGCACTTTTCTATTCAAGTAGTGTTTTAAAAGATTTTACGGCGTGTCTGATTATAAGAAATTTTTATGGAAAGAAAATGAGTTCTAGGTAATTGCATGGAAATTATTAATTAAATGTATTTAATTGATTTAATTTCAATCTAAAATTTATTATACTTGTTCATCATTTAGTCGCATGTAGAAGAGAGAAAGAGGGTAGATGAGAGAGAAAGAGAGTAAATTGGTTGGAAAATAAAATCCTACTTTTCCCCCAAAAAAATATTTTTCTTGTTTTTTAGGAAAATATGGTCACGTGACCAACTTTTGGAAAATATTTTCCGGGAAAGAAATGTGAATCAAACATCTCAAAAGTAGAAATTTAGATGAAAAAAGGAAATTTTTCATGAAAAATAAAATCAATCAAACACATCCTTAAGCTATAGAAAACTGTCATATTAGACAAGAAAAACGTCAAAAAGTCACGATATATATAGTTAAGCAGTTCATACATTGATTTATTTATTTCCACACAACATAGATATCTAAAACCAACGCTCCCTAGTGTTTAGGAACCCACACAATGTGGTCCATAGGAAGGAAATGGCAGACTGGAATATTCCCTGGTTTCACCTTCAGCACCTGAAAAGCCAAGTGTTTCGGGTTCCACGCCGTCGTATCCTTGTGGCAAACAGCCACAGCTTCCACCTTAGCGCCATTGTCCCCCACCATCGCCACCTTGTAAGCCACGGTGGTTTCTGTCTTGTGGCAGTAAAAAACAACATATGCATACCTTTGCTTGTGGCAAGCAACTACTTTCTCCCCCGATATTTTCTTGACCTTAACAATTCTGTACTTCTGCAATGGAGTTTCCTGCTCTGTCTCAAAAGAAACTGCCTCGACTTTTGGTCCCAACTTGGAGGTGCTGAAATCCACCATGGATTCCAATGAAGTAGCGCAGTATTTTTCTTCTCCTTTTATCCCTGCCTCTTCGCATTCTTGAATTGTTTTCTTCATGATGCTGGCTTTTTTCGAACTGCGATTCACTGAAAATCTGTTAAGAATTTCTAGAAACTTTTCCGACGAAAATGGAATTGAATCAGCAACCCGACGAGGCAATAAACTCCCCCGATCATATGCACTCTTAAAAAAGTGCAATTTCATATTATTTCCTTTATAAAGATCCTTTTCCAGAAAGAAGAGGGTTACATTTTGATTATCACGCAGTTGATTTTCGTCAGCTCCATGGTGGTAGATGATGGGAAATGCATCTGGTGTGATTCCAACGTAGTCTGGTTTCCCTGAAAATAGGTTGAATTGGAACATATTTTACTTCAGAAAAGAAGAAAAACGTCTTTTTAAAATCTACTTCAATCACATGAGAGAAAACATTTAAAATACATGTTTTTGAAAAAGAAGAAAAAAGCATTTTTATTAGTTTATTTGGTTTTTTATATCATTAGTTCGACCCTTTGGCTTTTCCGAGTCAATGCTCGAATTAGTTTTCAAAGCACTGATCTAAACACAAGATTGTGAGTTCAAGACAAACCAGGATGGAGAATATCCTTCACAGCTTTAGGCATGGAAGAGTTAGGCAGCACAGATCTCCAGTAATCTTCCTGTGAAGGTAAAGCTTCATGGCTTGCCACAAATGCCACCTGAAACAATTGCAGAAAACATACACTTTAACTTCTTCATTGAGAACACAGAAGTATAAAAATATAAATTACTCACAGAAAGAAGTAAAAATATATGCTGAAACTTGAAGTCCATTGGATCTCTAATAGAGCAGCAATAGGTAGAAAAAAATGGAGTAATTGGAACTGAAAACAAAGAGGGTTGGTTTAAGATTTTAATGGAAGAAAAAGTGATTTATTTCAGCATTAATATTTTTAACAAGAATAAATTGTTGAATTAATATATGAAACAAAAGATATTATTACTTCAACTGTATTTGGCTTACCCAATTTCATTGACGTGTCAATCCCAAGTACACGTGGGGTTGCATTTGTTATTGTTAAGGTGAGCAACATGTAGGAAAAAAAAAAGTGGAAATTACATTGATCCAAATTTTTTAAGATTTGATTTCAAATATAAGATATTATGTTTATTATTTCAAATGTCAGATATAAACATAAATAATAAATAAATACAAAGTATGTATATATTTACCATATTTGAGATTTGTGTATTTTGGAAACATAAAGAAGTGATATATATAAAACTCTCCACCTTAAATCTACATTTCACCCATAAAACCCACAAAAACCCACTGCCTTCTTCCATTTCACCCACATACTGAATAGCGGTTTTCACGATTCTTTTCAAAAAAATACCAGATATTGAATCCACAAAACCCACTACCTTCTTCCATTTCACCCACAAACTGAATGGCGGTTTTCACAATTCTTTTCAAAAAAACACCCGACATTGAGCGATTTTCATGATTCTTTTCAAAAAAACACAGACATTGAATCCACAAAACCCACTATCTTCTTCCATTTCACCCACAAACAGAATAGCGATTTTCACAACTCTTTTCAAACAACACCAGACATTGAAAATGGTTTTAACAAGGAGCAATGATCGCAAAAGTCGAGATAAGATGGGTGAGAAATCCAGAACAAAACAGAGAAAAGAAAAATGATGAAAGGAACTAAAGATTCAAAACCTAAAATTCGCAGAACCCCACTAAAATTGCGAAAGGTAAATTTATCTTAATCTGATTTTGTTATTTGAAAATGCATATTTAACATATGTTGAGTGTGAATGGTTTGTGTATTCGCACAATATTATAATTTGTGACCTCATTTTGTGAAAAATCCGATTGGAGCATATTCTGTTGTAAATTTGTTTGAAAAGTTAAAATCAATGGTTTATTTGATTTAGGTAATGAGAAATTTGTATTTCACATCTATTGGGTGTTTATAGCTTGGGTAGTCACGCATACTTTTGACGTTGTGACCTTATTGTGACCGCATTTTTACTATTATTTGCAATCCATTATATGCTTGTGAAATGTCTATAGTTCTATGATGAATCACAAGGTTTTAATAAGCCTATATTTATGTATAATCCATGACCTTAGTTATATGTGATCTAAGTTGTGTATATGATAAACTAATTGCATGCGATGTGCTTCTTCTGTGATTAGAATACATGTACAAATATCAAAATACTGATGTAGGCTTTTTGTGTTTGTCATATGTTGCAGGAATGGGAGTATATAATACCTAAGGCTATATGGTTTCCTGGTAAAATTACCACGAATGCAACCAAGCACGTGCTGTCAAATTTTACATCGAAGTTCAACAATGAACAAAAATATATTCTAGCTAATACTTGTTTATCCTATTTCTTGGATTGTAGTGAGATATTTGTTCAATCTCAGCTAATCTATTACTTTCTTTTGTGGGAGGTGAAGCAACCGAATAAAAAGGAGATGTAGTTTATGGTTGCTGGTAAGTATCTACAGTTTTCTTTGCTTGAGTTTTGTCTGGTCACGGGACTTAGGTACCAGGGACAGGATGTAAGGAGAAGTCTTCAAAATGCATAGTCTAGGATTAAGGATAAATATTTTGGATACTTGAATTTAGTGACAAATGAAGATATTAAAGACATTTCACTTGGTTTAACGAATGAAGACAATCATGATGTGGTTAGGACTGAGATTCTTTATTTGATAACATCATACCTGTTCTCAACCTCATACAAGAAGGTTGTTGAGAACTATTTGTTTGTTCTTGTTGAAGATTTTGATGCTATGAACATGTTTCCATGGGCGAAAGATTTGTTCGATATTTTCATAAACTCGCTGAAAGATGGTTTGAGTTATAGAAATTCTCACTATAGACTCAAAGGATTTCTAGTTGCCTTCCAAGTTTGGATTTATGAGTCTATTCCACGGCTAGATGGGACTGTGACTTCTAGGATTCAGAGGAGCTGCCCACGTATCTTGAATTGGAGATCACATACACTGTCATCTAGTGCTAAACTTGAACAAAAAGTGTTTTCTGACCTGGATGTATGTTTTCGTTTCATTTGTGTATTGCATAGACAAGTCCCAAATGAGTCACAGTTAACATAATAGAGTCACAGGTCATATTTCATATTACACAGTCGAAGGGAAAATCACATTGCTTAGTACTCATCGATTTTTTAGACATGCAATAGGTCACATTGCATAGTCAGAGGTTACATTTTCTATTCCATAGTTACATTGCACAGGTCACATTGTATAGTCATAGGTCACATTTCATATTATATTTCACATTTCATAGTACTCATCGATTTGTAAGACACAATTTAAGTTATGCAATCAGTATACATGTGACAGTAAATGGATTTCATGACAACTGTTTTCGTTTATGTACAGTTGCAAGTACAAGACATCAATCCTTCTGCAACGGAGATGATGCAGCCATACATGGAAGGTGTTTCATGTAACACACCACAGCAGAAGTTCAAAGCTCCATCCCTATCACATGCTATCAGAAGTTCAAAGATCCACCAACCAAAAATAAGTCCAAACCACGCATTCTTATGATTACTGACGGACGATTGGGCTATTACAGCGATATCGATGATGAGGACAATGATTTTGTTGATCCCTCTCCGAGAAGATAGAGGACATCATTTTCTATTTGTACTTCGTTGGATCCTCTGACCGAGCCACATATCGCGCACATTCACTCATCGGTGGATGAGGGTCCATCTGCTCCTATGTCTCCACCTCCAGCAGCACATGTACGTCGATCCAATGTATGTTGCTATCTTTAATTTTACGTGTTATAATGTTTATTGATTTATCATATTTGAGTTTTTTATTTGTGTTCATGTTTTGAATTTCAAATGCGTGTTAATTCTAGGTCAAGTTTCATATTTCTCTCTTTCATATGCATTTTAAGACGAGGTCACATAATACTTCATTGAAGTCACAACTGAATATCAACTGGTTACAAATGTTTCGTACAAGTTCATATTTTAAACAATTGTTGTTGACATACTTCACATGTACATATGCATTTGTGACATGCCGTTGTGAATTTGGCACATGTTATTCGGATATGTCACAAATATAGAAGCATTGGTCACATGCCATAGTGTTCAAGATCACATACAAATGTGTATGTGTCACACATGATTCATATACATCAATACCTTACATTATCCATGTCATTGATGTATGTCAAATGTCATAGGTGTTGGAGAGTTTACAAAATGAAATCAGTGAACTCCAAATGAAAAATAAGGAGCTCTCTATGCAAATGAATGATATCAAGGCACATTTATCATCAATTACGGCTAACAGGAATCACAAGATGAATATAATTGTTCGTATGCAAGGAGAAATTAGGTCAGACTTGTTGGAGATGAAAACATAAATGAACTTTCTTTTTTAGTCTATGACTACAATGATTTCAAGCTCTATGAATCAGATTCTGAACTTATTCAAAGACAAAATTGATTTACCTAGTGATGGAGCTAGAAACATTCTGGAAGAAGTAAGTTCATTCTACTATCTATGTTTGACATCTTCATTTGTAATTTTTTGACTTTTCATACATAAATGTACCATTGTAGGGGAAAATGTTGAAGAAATTATTGACAAGAAAGGGAAAGGTAAGCTGTTACTTGAGAAGCAATTATTCGACCTATTGACGTTTGAATTGCCGTCATTTGATTTGGGGAATGGTTCTACCCAACCTACTCCAAACGTTAGCAACATTGGGTCACAACTGGTTCAATTAAAACAAGTTCAAGAACAAGGTGATGATGTTATTGCCAGTGCAGTGAAGGACACATAATGAGAACATCAGGAGATTTTTAGTTAAAAAACCCATCTACGCACAAATATTATATTTTACCTCTCATAGGTCATGGAATTAACTAATGTGTCATATTGCACTACATTACAGGTATCAACCACTTCTGCACCTACATCTGGTCTGTCGTTGAAGCATGTCTCTAAACCGATAAGAATATTGTAGTTTCCTTTTGTTTTAACGAAGGGAGTCAAAGCAAGATTCTAGAGAGTGTTGTAGTTTTTCGATACTACAATCAGCATGCAGATGATGCTGATGTTGCAGCATTTCATAGTCGGTTCCATAGAGGTTACAAACCAACAAACAAGTACGTATGCCATTATTTTGTGAACAACAACATAAACCCATTGCAAATAAGGTTAACTTATTTATTATTTGATTCTTTTTATAGGAAAAAATTCAAAGATGCTGACGATGTCATTAAGCCCCCGTTTTACATTGGCACATTGGTCGTAGGCAACAAAACATGATGACATGAACTCGTTTCTCCAGAAGCATCATTGACCAGCTCGGTATGTGAAGATGACATATCATTCTATATATGTATTATAGCATTTGTACTGTGTCATATACTGTAGGTCACATATTGTATATACAAATCATAAAAATTATGGTCAGGTCACATTAATTTCATACATGTCACAGAACACATGGACATATCACATGTGACATACGAACATCATTATTCATTAGTTACAAGTCATATACCTTAGGTCACATACCATGTATACAAGTCACAGACATTATGGTTAGGTCACAAACATTATGGTCATGTCACATTAATTACATTCAGGCAACAGAAAACATGGACATGTAACATATCATACAGAAACATCATTGTTCATTAATTACAAGTCATATACTATATGTCACAAACCATATACACAAGTCACACGTATTATGGTCAGGTCACATTAATTACATTATTCTTATAGATCCTGAAGACTAATCAGTGCTTATTATTTTCTCTGGTGACAGCAAATGGATGCATGCTTCTATTACATTCGTCAACTAGCACGTTATAGCGAGAATGTCAAGTTAAAGACTACTACAACTTACTCATACTTTCAGGCCACAATCAAGAACATATTTCCCAAATTCATAAAGGATCTAAATATTCTATTCACAGAGATAAGGCCGATGAATGATTTCACTGGAGTCAGAATACCATTGAGCAGTCCATGGACTGAAGTAGACCAAGTCTTAAAGCCTCTTTTGCCTACAAACAAGGCTCATTGATATTGGGGTTGCTTGATATTAAGGCTCAAGCATTGATTATATTCAATTCAGCTATGAGAACTTTCACGAATGCAAGTGTGAAATAGGGAATTGAACCATATTTGAAAAGCATCTCTTATTTGATGAATGCAATTGGAATATGGAATAGAAATTCAAATGATAATTCCATGGAGTTGAGGCTTTCGCTAGGTTATGAGGGGCCACAACAACAAAATGGGTATGTTTGTGACAATCATTTTAACGTGTTATTTGACTAAAGAAATATCCATTTTGTGACCACCATTTCATCTTAAAAACTAATAAACTGACTTTCTTGTTTTTCAGCCATGATTGCAGCATATTTGTGATCAAATATGCCGAATATTTTCTTCATCATGAATTTGCATCCATGCCAAAGGATTTTGATGCTGCCAGAGCACGGTTGGATATAGCTGCACTACTTTATAAGCACCGTGAAATGAAGAAGGCCACCAAGGTGGTAAAGGGAAAGGCTGAAGAGGGTGTAGTTATAGAATGAATGTTGAATATATGACTAAACATTGATGTAACTATGTAGTGGAAAGGGAACATGTAGATATCATTTTGTAACAATGATTATATTTGAAGTTTATAAATGTTCATGATGTTATGAAATCTTATTTCACTACTTATGTCTATTACATTTCGTTATTCTAGAGTATAATATCACAAAATAAATTTTAACAGGTCACAGATCAATTTATAAATGTTTAATGTCAACAAGTCACAGATCATTATTATAAGTGTTTAAATGTCACAATTTAGTAATGTGTGCAGGTCACAAGTTATTTCATTGATGTAACATATTGTTTACAAGTCACATGTTATTGGCAATAGGTCACAAATAAGTCTAAGTCACAATTACATGAATATCATGTCACAAAATCATATCCAGACCAACGAAACTCACATCAATTTTCAAATTTCAAGTCTTATTCAATCTGAATGAATATTTTTTGAACGAATAACGTAAATTTACACGATATGCCTAACACTATCAACACTGTAACTACGATCTTGAATGTATAACTACTATCAATGTGTAGCGTCAATTGACATCTTATTGTTTGCATGTAACTATGAATTTTTATTACTCAATGGAACCAAGTTGCTGCACGACCTACGATTTGACCATTTTGACCACAACGCCCACATTTGACAGTTATTTTCCTTCACATGATGATCTCTTCCTCTTTTATGTGGTCTTTCTGAACTTCTTTTTTGGTTAGGTGCTAAAACAATTATGTCTTTCACTTCATCAGGCACTCTCCAGTCACCTGGATTTCCAATTGGAAATATAGTGTCATGGTACGCATTCATGTATGCCTCTCTTGAGAAATAGTATGAACAATAATCATATATGTCCATCTTCATCATGGCAATGACAGCCAATACGTGTGGACATGGTAACTGGTCTACCTGAAACATCCCGCATCATGTACATGAATGTTTTTCTATATTGACGATGAAATATGAGCATTCACCACTTATGGAAAACATGATGTGATTTGTAGGAGACACCTTCAAATAATGACCGTTAATTCACTTAAATTAATGAGGTCATAAATATGAGATTCAGGTCACAGATATCAACCTTACCCTCAGATACCTCAAATCAATGCTCATTTCTTGGAGGATTGTTTCATATTTGCTTGAAAACTTTGTAAAAGTATCATGCGATGTGTCCCTATATTTGTGGAATCAAGATTGTATAATTTGTCGCAATGACTCTAATAAAGTAACAATAGGGTAATTTTTGGCTATTTTTATGACCGCATTTACCGACTCTACTATATTTGATATCATTGTTGAGTATCTGTTAGCTGACATGTGGAATCGTGACCACTTTTCAGATCCTACTTCGACCTACAAGAAAGAACACATTTCAAATAATGTACATCTAACATTTGTGACCTCTATTAGAATTTAAATTTTGCTTGAAATTAACATATTATTAGGTAATCCGTAATCTTATGATTCATTGAAGACAATTGTTGCATATTTTATTCGAATTCGGCTGGTGTATATGCGCGGACTGCTGAATTGAAAGCTTGCGTTATGTTGTGACTTGATTTTCTATAATGTGATTTCAGCATCTGTAGGAGATGATATGAACAAATCACATGACAGGTCCTTGGATACACCTTTTCGATTGCATTCTTGATATTGTTGTGGCAATCTGATACAAAACTCAAGACATCCCTATTTCCATATTCCTTTTTCAAGTGTTCAAAAAATCACAACCAAGACCTACCATTCTCGTTATCGCCAATTCCAAATGCAAGTATGAATATGCTATTATTAGCATCTTGTGTACATGTCGTGAAAAGTGTACCACCACAGTGTCCATTCAAATACGTTCCATTAACTACAATCACATGCCTACAGTGTTCCCAGCCTCTAATTGATTCACCTAGGGCCATGGATCAGTATTTGAATCTATTGTGACCATCAAGCTCCAATCATGTGACCGTACCTGAATTTGTTTGATGAAGTATATAAAATAAACTTGGTATTTTCATAAAAGAATATGTAGGATCCTTCCTAAGTATCTTCAATGTTTTCTCCCGAGATCTCCAAGCCTTTACATAATTCAAAGAAACTTCATATGTGTGTAACATGTCGTTACATATATCGTTTGGAGTGTATATGGTTCTTGAGGAGATGTACTTGTATTTGATGCAAGATGATACAACTGTGGTTGAAACTTGTCTGTGAGATCCCAATACTATATTCGAAGCACATGTGTAACCATCTGTAATCCTTCTAATCTTAAACATCTTTGTTCTCTCCAATTTTGAAGATTTGCATATCCAATTGCACTCTTCTTGAGAACACCTGACAATATATTCTTTCTTGTCTGAACGAACAACCATGAATTCAAACATGTATTGTATTGCAAACAAAGCCAATCTCAATTTCAGAATTTCCTTATCACAAAAAATTCTTCCCTTTTCTATTTGCATACCATTAGGAACAGAGACAGCTGTGACTTCATCTCTGACATTGTGACGACATATGCATTAATGAAAACATAACACCACTGGAGTGTAGATCAGCTGGAACCATCCATGACTTCTCTCCACTTTCCACAGTTGTGACCTCAACATTTATCGGATATTTGGAAGGGTCACGATCCATGCACTTCAGCATCAGGTAGGACAACACATTATTATCACTATTTATTCTGATTGCGGGTAACTCACTGCTCAATGTTTATGTCATTGTGACTGCAACCTTCGTTTGATCCAACTCGCACTCAGTCATAACAATATTTATTAGGTCTCTAAAACCACAATTCTGATCAACCAATACCAGTGATACATGCGATCCACAAATCAAGCAAACGTACACCAAGCCCATTTTTGCAACTTTTCACAAGAAAATGTAAGTTACAAAAATGTTTTGAAGTTCACGATTAATGCAAGTCACAGATGTGCATTACAGGCCCAATAATGCAGTACTGCATATAAAACTACCTTCAAAAATCTTCACAGCATGAAATTAGACAGGTCAGTGTAACTTATTGTAAGTCACATAAATAAAATTGCTGGTCACAATTATTTTGTAGATAATCTTCAATACAATGGTTCAGCTGCAATTCACATTTTCAGATAAATTGAATCATGTCATATAAAATAATTGTTCACATCATGTGACCGTGACCAATTAAACGACTTATTGTCACAATTACAAATACTATTTACAACGAATCAAAGTCACTGACATTAATTTTAAGAAAGCATAACTTACAAATTAGATTTTGAAAATCAGCTACATTCACTACCGAGGCGTAATTGTCTGTATGAGAAATTGTGAAAATGTGAGTTGCCCGATTCTAATGTGTAATCATCTACCAATTGCGATACAATGCCGATTTGAACCCAAATTGAATGATCTGGCTACAAACTCAATACAGCTGAACAGAAATTTTGCTGCAACTGTTATTAATTACTGATATGTGACGATAATTCTGCAATTTGTGACCTTAATCTATAAATGTTATTATTAACGGAGATTGAGACAACTGTAAATGGTTAAATTTATATTAAATTTGGTTTTTAGGGATGGAGAGATGTATTTTAAGGAGTTCGGTCACAAATGGAGTCTCAAAGCTTGATTTCA
>CAIGRN010018155.1:0-10483 GCA_903798345.1 Fraxinus anomala
AAATACAAAGAGAACGACCCCTAAGGTTTTTCTTAGTACACTACAAGTTAAAATAAGTCCACCATTGACTGAAAATGGAGACCGTTTAAAATCAACTGCCCAACTCATTCAAATTGCATCCAATAACTTTCCGTATTCAAAACGACATTAGGATTTTTCTGGATGAAGTGGACCGCAGCCTTGATTTGAATTGCATCCAATAGTTCGTGTTTGAGTTGCATCTCTCTTGTTCCTTAGGATTCTTCAATTAGTCAAATTACGAAGATCGAGTTCGGCTCAAATAAAAATGGTTCAGGTTTTTTTGTTCGAGTCGAATCGAGCTTTTACTCAATCAAAAAATTTAGGTTCGACTCGATCTTTCGGCTCAAACTTTAGCGAGCTTTAAAAAAAAAAAAAAAAAAAAAATTGGTGACAAATGTTATTAAAAAAATCTGAAATTTTGAATACAGATCAAAGCAGTGATTGATGCCTTAACAGGCTATGTAGCTGCCTGCACATTTTGTTCAGTGCTATCTTTTTTTCTCTCGACTCATTACGAATCGAAAATGGCTCTTGACATGGCATATCAGGATTGGCTCAGATTCGAACAGACACTCCAAAATGGGGCTCGATTCGAGCCACGAGCCGACTATCCAAATTTACACCTCTACTTGCATTGAATGTCTTGACTTAGAGTAAACCATATTCCAAGAAAATATAGTCATAGCCTAATCTGGAATTTATATATCTCTTCACAAGGGACAGGTCAAACATGCCAATTTGGACCATCAGAATTGGAAGGGAATAGGAATTGCGCAACTAGGCTGTGGACAGTTCTGGATAATTATATATTGATATAAGATATCAAACTACGCCCCGGCCATTATTTCACATTACAATTTTTCTCTTTTTTATTTTAACCGCACAATCTTTTATAAAATAATATTATGTATAAATCTAAATTTTTTTTTTCAACCACACATTCTCCAAAAATGTATAATTGAAAATTTTATAAAAGTTGCAATTTTGTAGATCTCATGAAATTTATAATTAATATTAATTATTAATTTTGACTTAAATATTTATTCATTTTAAGATAAACCAAATAGAGGATAAATAGATTCACAATACACACTTAATCATTTTTTCTAAACCAATACAACTTGGCCGTCTATTTGAGTTGCAATGATTGACGCAAATTCAAAGTCAATAAAGTCTGCAAATGGATATGAGAATATAAATGGTGTAACTATGAATTGACTAATAAAATTAGGATCGTTTAATTGCAAAAATAAAATTTGGGTAATTACCTAAAATTTATTTTATTAAAAATTATCAATTAATTGTATTTGATTTGTATAATTTTTTACTTGAAGAATATTGAAATTTTTCATCTTTTGGTGTTTGATTAACTTTGTTTTCTATGAAAATTGTATTATTTCTAACTATTGGTGTTTGATAGTCATTTCTAAGAAATTTCCTAAAATCTTCAAGTAATCAGCAATCATTGAAGAGAAGACGAAAGAGTGATTTAAAATTGAATAGTGTAAAGAAAAATAATGTACTTTACAATAAAAAATGATTTGGAATAGAAAATACACAAACAATGTTTTCTCCTTGATAGATACATATTTTTCACTAGTGGTGAGCTGAAGAGAAATTAGGTGGACTAATGTTTTCCACATACATAATTGACAAAAGGCATACACACAAAACAACACATTAATTGTTACATGTGTGCGTTAAAAAAAAAATTCGAAGTACTACTTATGTGGATTAAGTTTTCCAAATACATACAAGTTAATACATACTAACGCCATAAGTCATGTGCAATCTAAGGTACTAAGGCGAATCACGACCAAGTTTGTCAAATACCAAAGCACGCATGTATTTTGTACTCGCCAAGTTCATAAATACCTTAACAAAACCATCGTCGAATCAAAAGGCTTTCATGACTTGCATAATGTCGTCCATGTCTAGGTTCATGGCCTCTAGCTTCTCTAGAATCAACTACCAGTTGACATGATTCAATGTATCTAGTGTAGCTTGCATTTCCATAGCTTGAGCAATTTTTGTAGATGAATCAACAATCCTCGATAGGGTGATAGTACTCTCATCCGCCAATTGTACACGTCGACGCTTTACTTTGTTGGTCCCTTCTTCAGCGGTATATTTATGAGCATGAACTGGGCTATGATCAATCTCCACATTTTCCATATCTACCTCATTCACACTTTCATCAGTTACTACATAAAAGAGATAACAACTTGTTAGAAGTTTATACATGAATACAATCAAAATATCGTACTGTAAAATATATTGCCATTGTCACTTCGTTTGTGCACAGCCAACACTTTTTCAACAAGTGAAGTGATCATAAAACCATCCATTTCATCACTCCAATGTACATGATGAGTCCTAGCATTAAGATCCACTTGTAATCTACCAAACTCAATGTCATTCCCATCCGAAGGGGTGGTCGGTCTAGGAACTCGAAAAGGGCCCGTAGACTTCGTCAATTATGTTTCATCACTTGAAAATAGAAAAAAAGGTCAATATTAGCATAACTAGAAGGAACAACATTATTGCTTGAAAACAATCTAACAACGACATAAACCAGGTGAAGAGATTTGAAACTATATCACAGATGCAAATGTAGATAGCCTTGGAAATAAGAAAACATTACAACAGAGCAAGTATCGAAGACAATGTTACAACATTAACAAGTATAGAAGAAATCTTAGTACGAGACAAGAACACTAGCAAGTTTATCTCCAAACATTACAGGGAAAAATAAATAATGAAATACAACATAGTAGATCCAATCGAAATCCATTCCCTGCATCATGACTTGGATAGTAAGTGGCCCACATGTCATCAGTCATTGTATCCCTATTACTAGACCATGCAGCTTCTACTGAAAAATATAAGAGCATTTGGTATGTCATCTTCAGGTGCATCAACATGTTCAGGGTTAACCTCATCATCGCTACTATAATAGTCCTCGGCACGAAGATTATCTGCGTCATAAATCCTTAAGAAGTTGTGAATAGCACAACAAGCAAGGACAATCCTTGCTTGTGTCTTAATTTCGTGGTATGGTTGATGCCTCAGATATGCGAATCTTTTTTTAAGCAGATCAATAATCATCTCCACAATATTCGTAGACATGAATATCAAAATTAAACAGCTCTTTCTTGCTTTCAGGCCAATGTCCATCAATGTCACTACGATGATACCAAGTCTGGCGGTAGGGTGCTAGAAATCCTAGAACCAATGGAAATCCGACATCAGTAAGATAATATTTACCTATTCCACACATGGTTGTTAAGTTGTTGTTCTTTATTGAAAGAGGTGAAAAACAAATTATCAAACAAGAAGTGGATCTTACCAACATGAATCGTTAGCCTATGACTTTGTCGTAAAGCTGCACTCCTTAACAACCGATCGTTGTAGGCGGATCCCTCCCAACTGGCAAGTACATACGTAAACTTCATATCAAATGTACAAGCAACCAAAACATTCTGAGTTATCATTTGCTTTATATTGCGATACCTCGCTTGTTCCTCTACGGAGACATTTGTAGGAATGTGAGTACCATCGATTGCTCCCACAGAATCCTCATACGAAAAGAAAAAAATTTGGTCCCAAAAGGAATAGTGATAGTGAAGGAAAAATAAATGAAGTTAAATATTATTAGCTAACCTGAAAATATTAGAACCATGGCTTCACCTTATCCTTCTCGTATGGTGAGTTATGAATAGTGACATTGTTCATAACATCTCTGTACAATCCAAGCCAAGCCTGTAAAACTCTATGGAAGTAGTAACTCACCGTTTGACCATATCTATAGAGCATAAAACTTCCAATTCGATTACGGTGGCCATGTCCAACGATGTTGAGAAATATAGTCACTCATTCCTCTACTTTGACAAATCTATTGTCAACCAAATCATATGTTCATAAACGAGCACATAATCTTTGAAACAGAGCTATCTTCATCATGACAAATTCTAAACAGAAATGTGTATATTTAGCTTCTGTTTGAGGTGCATTATTCAGACAATAAAATGAGTAATCCAACCGTTTGAGCTGCAATGTTTGACTTTTTATTCCACGCCAATTCAAATTTTTTGAAATTAACGGTCAAATATTTTATTTTTCTTTGCTATTAATGGCCTCAAATAGACACTTACAGAATGTTGAGGGAAACAGAGTTAACCAGAGTAATTTCAATTCTTTGTTGGATTTATCAAGATCATTTGAGGTGGATAAAACTGACTTTCTTACTGCTACTTTTCTACCATCAAGCGTCGCTTCCCAAACCACACTTTTTGCACCTATAACCAAAGGAAAGAAAAAAACCCCCAATTTACATACACTGAAAACACCGCAAAAAATTGACATAAAAAAAAGAAATAAAAGAAAAACAAACAACCCATTTAACATAAATTGGAAAAAAAAAATTAAAGAAAACATTTTTATTTGCAGAAAGTTGGCATTTGTGTGTTAAATTATACCTCTGACGATGGGAGAAAAGAGAGTATAAGAGGAAGATGAGAGGTGAAGAGGGATTAAATAGCTGTGGCAACAACCTCGAATGCAGGTGTTCGGTTCTACAATTTCCAATACCCTTGAATGTAGGGTGAGAAATGGGAATGCGGGAGTGGCCTGAGAAGAAAGAAAAAGGGAAATGATAGGGTTTGACGTGAGAAGAAAGAGAAAGGGAAAGTATGAGTTTGTTTTAATTGCCAAGAAAACAAAAAATCAGTTTACCCATGAGAATTTCAATTCCTCATTTTTTGTGGAATAAAGGGTAATGTGACCGAAAATGAGAAAAAGCAATTGCCAAGATAATATTTCCTATCAAACAGGTTAAAAAGTGGAAAATTGTGGGATAATTTACATCTTCCATGGAAACTTTGGCCTATCAAATAGGGTCTTAAATTTTTAGTAGATTTTAATAAAAGTTGATTAATTGTATAATAGAAGACTAATAAAAATTGTGAGTTTAATTAAATATGTGATTAAAAACGAGTTTTAAAAAAATTAATTTTATTTCGAAGTTTTAGGATTTTTTTTAAAATATTAATTATTTTTCTACATCTTTTTATTAATGTTGCCTCCTAAAGTAGCATCTTATTATTAACCATTTTATCTTAGCAAACCCTATTTTTGATCGATTTATTCAAAATTAGTATTGTTTTCTTTTGATATTAATGAAACATGTTACATAATGTGATGGATTTATCCTAAAAAATAAGCAAATTGGATTGTAACTAGATAGAATTCCATCCAATGGGTTCCCTTTAGTGACCAATGCATTAAAAATCTTATAAATTCGTGGATGGGTAAACATCTTAACCATTTTTTCTATATATATATATATATAGTCATGGAGCTTTCAATCAATTCAATTGCAAACTAGTTCATTGAATGGTTCAATTCACTGATTGAAATAAGAGTTATACCTATCGCCTTGTGAACTGTTCACATCGCTCTCTTTGTTCTGAGTATGTTGAAAGTTCATATTCTAGCTTTTGTGACGACTAGCATTTTGGTCAAGTTCATGCTGTTGCCAACCATTGATGAACGACAATGAAAAGTTGTTGGCATTAGTAATTTTTGGGGGATGTGCGGTAGAATATGTAAATGGTTGTTGAAGACAAGGATTTATACTAGTTTAATTCGTATTAGCGTAATTACATTAAAAAAAAAACAGAAGGAAAACCAAATCAGGCAAGTGAAAACACTTTCTCCTTAAGACAATATTGTCTCACAACGGTGCTTATGGACTACGACACTTGTCTCATAAGATAGAACTTGTGCTAGAAGCACTTCAAACCACAAGCAATAACGAATATAGAATGATTTTTTCTCTCTACACGAAAAAACGGTTTTAGAATGACTTTTGGAGAGTATTTTGCAAGAGTTTTTTGTATTATGCTCAAAGCAAATGATATAGGATGCATAATGGACGTCCAATGGATCCTTTAAATAGAAGAGGAAATGTTGTGAATGAAATGCCGCACTCCAAACTCAACAACATTTGCCAAAAATCACAGCATTTACTGTTGTTGGCATCTCGATTGAGTAACAGTGACACATTTTCATTTGAATTTCTCTCACTAGCATGTCGCTAGACTGTCGCTTGAGCGATAGACTAGCGATAAAGATAGTCATTTTCCAGCCCATGTATCCTCTTTTCTATTGAACTTTGGACCGCAATTTCTCATTCATTTGAAATTGATTTTGAGATTTCAAATATACCACGACGATGTATTCGACGAGTAGAACAATTAGTCTATTTATATTCATATTTTGATTATCGGATCAAATTCAAATATTTGGTCGAAATTAATACAAAAGTTACTTTCACATAATTTCGTTCTCTAAACCAAATTTTAACGATACTCCACGTGAATGAAAATTCGAATATACTCATACTATGTAGAAATATGATGCATTGTGGGGAGAGAGAGTGAGAGAGAGAGAGAGCAGAAATATACTACATCAGGTAAGGTAGCTTCCGACTTTGAACATTCCTTAGTGAAATACTATTAGATTTACTTGGCTAATTGGTGAACGTAATGTCTTGAACCATTCAGCCGTTGGTGTAAACCAAGATAATAATACTCACACAGATGTATTTCCTAAATCGTTCATGACTCTCATGAATTGGTTCATTTTGGCCCTGAACCACTCTTAGGTTTCATAAGTGTTTAGAAAATTTCAACCTTTGAAAAATTTTCATTGAGGTGACCCCACCTCACACTTATATAGGTGACCTCCTATTAAAAGTATTCTATCATACTCCACTTGACTTAATCAAGATATAGGAATCATTAAAAGAGTATCTTAACCTCTAATCAATCCGTAAAAAGCACTTTAATATCGTAGGAATGAGTTAGGAAATAATTTCCTAAGTGCTTCATTGAATCCTCATAATTTAGTTGTCCATTTGAACCAAAATCTTGAGATCTTCAATCAACAAGGTAGGGTTACCATTATAAAGACCCTTACGTAGTAGGCTTTAGTCTCATTTGTTCGATAGGCTACGTACTTGATCTCTAGGTAAACCTTTTGTAAGTGGATCCGCAATGTTCTCCTTTGATTTCACATGATCTATGGAGATGATGTCATATAAAGATTAGTTGTTTAATGGTATTATGTCTGCGACCTATATGTTTAGATTTTTCATTATACATGCTGCTTTGAACCCTTCTAATAGTCGATTGACTATCACATTGTATACTAATCGCAGGTACCGACTTGGGTCAACATGAAATATCTTCTAGAAAGTTACGAAGTCATTCTGTTTCTTCTCCAGCTTTGTCCAAAGTAATAAACTCTGATTCCATCGTTGATCGAACTATACATGTTTGTAAGCATTTAAAGGTACTATGTCGTCTTCCACCAATGGTAAATATATAACCACTAGTAGACTTGGAATCCTTTATGTCAGATATCAAATTCGCATTATAATATCCTTCCAATACTGCAGGACATTTTATGAAATGTAATCCATAGATTAAGGTATACTCCAAGTACTTGAGAACCCTTGTTAAAACCTTCTAATAATCATGGTTTGGATTACTTGTAAATCTACTAAGTTTATTCACAGCATATGTTATATCTGGTCGAATGCAGTTCATAATATACATTAGACTACCTAAAACCTGTGAATACTTTAGTTTTGATACACATTCATCCGTATTTTTGACTAAGTGTAAACTTGTGTCAATATAGGATTTCGCAGGACTTTCCTTTAGTATATTATACTATTTCAGTACACTCTCAATATAATGAGATTGGGAAAGAATGATTTCTTTCAGTGTTCTAAAGATCTTAATCCTTAATATTACATCAGTCACGTCCAAGTCTTTCATATCAAAATGTTTTGTTAACATTCTCTTGGTAATTATCATTATTTCATGACTATTGGCTATGATCAACATGTCGTTTACATATAGACATATAATTACGTAGGCATTTGGTGTATGTTTAATGTATACATACTTGTCACACTCGTTTATCTTAAACCCATTAGGCAACATTGTTTTGTCAAACTTTTGATGTCATTATTTAGGGGCTTGTTTTAATCCATACAAGATTTTTATAATTTACAAACTTTTTATTTATGATTAGGAGAGACAAACCCTTCGAATTATTCCATGTATATCTCCTCTTCTAACTCACCATTTAAGAATGTCGTATTTACATCCATTTGATGAATCTCAAGATTATGTAATACTGCAATAACAATTAACAATCTTATCAATGTGATTTTATTAACAAGTGAGTAGATATCAAAGAAATCAAATAATTCCTTTTGTCTATATCCATTAGCAACCAATCTAGCTTTATATTTATCGATGAATTCATTTGGTTTAAGTTTCATTTTAAAAATTCATTTACACTCTAAATGTTTGTTCCAGGAGGTAAACCAACAAACGCCCAAGCATGATTTTGTATTATAGAATCTATTTCACTATTGATAATTTCTTTCCAATACAGTGCTTTCGGTGTAAACATTGCTTCATCGAAAGTTTTGGTTCATTTTCTACCATATAGGTTAGAAAATTTGGGCCAAATGAAGTAGATATTCTATCATTTTTACTACGCCTTGGTTCTTCCTCATTTGAAGTGTCATTTGTAATATCATAAGTTCTTTTATTTGAACTTGTATTTTTCTTATTCTTACATGGAAAAATATCTTCAAAAAATGATGCATTTCTTGATTCAATTATTATTCCTTCATATATATCTTAAATTTCAGATTTATGCACAAGAAAACGATATGCACTACTATTATTGGCGTACCCAATAAATATGTAATCAATCCTCTTAAGTCCGATTTTTCATTTGTTTAGACTTAGATACTTCAACCTTAGCTAAACATCTCCACACTTTCAAGTATTGGTAAGAAGGGGGATGACCTTTCCATAGTTCATATGGAGTTTCTTCAATTTTCTTAAGGAGTATCTTCTTAAGAATGCTATTTACCGATAGTATAGCTTCCCTCCACAAGTTCTAAAGTAGATCTGAACTTATCAGCATTGAGTTCATCATCTCTTTAAAAGTTTGATTTTTACATTCAACAACACCATTTGATTGAGGTAAGTAAGGTGTCGTTTGATGAATGATTCCATGCCCGAAACAATATTTTTCAAACAGTGCCTCGTATTCACCATATCTATCACTACGAATACTTTTTATTTGTTTACGAAGTTGAATTTCAACTTTCGTCTTATAATGTTTAAAGACATTTAAGGCTTCATCTTTACTTCGTAGTAGAAAAACATAACAATACTTTGTACAATTATCAATGAAAGTTATAAAGTATTTCTTACCACCTTTAGTTTGAACAAATTTCAAATCACATATATCGCTATGTATTNAAGTTATAAAGTATTTCTTACTACCTTTAGTTTGAACAAATTTCAAATCACATATATCGCTATGTATTAACTAGAAAGATGTCGTATTCCTTTGAATTTAGTTAAAAGATGTTTTTCCCAACTTTGTTTCAACACATACTTCACATTTATGATTATAATCATTCTTAAGCGTCGGAATTAAACTTTGATTCATAAGTTTGCGTATTGATTTAAAATTGACGTATCATAATCGACTATGTCATAAACAAGACAATTCAAGCATATAAGTAGAATTCAAATGTTTTCATAATGCATTGTTTAGGTACAATTGTAAAAACGTTCATTTTGAACATTCAATCACATTCAGAAACAACCGCTGAAAGATTCATTTCTTGTATGCCTTCAGAAAGAGTGACTCTTTCAACCACATTTGCTTGTGTGTTCTTTTTAGACTTTCAACATTCATTAGAGCTATGTCCAGCTTTTTCACAATTGCAACAGTTGCCTTTAAATTTCTAGGCATTTTTGGAGTTGTCACTTTTTGGTACCGCACATGAAATATTTCGTTTCTTGTTTACAACTTTTGAACCAGTTTTAACAAAATTTGATTTAGTTTGAACAATAGATTTCCTTTTAGTATTTCTATTGTCTTCATCTATCCTTAGTCAGATATAAATTCCTCCAAATTTATCTATTTGCGTTTATGCTTGAGATAGTTCTTAAAATCTCTCCACATAGAAGGGAGTTTTTCAATTATGGCAGCAACTTAGAAGGACTCACTCAATTCTATCTTTTTAGCATCTATGTCATGTAGTAGAATTTGAAGTTCTTGTAATTGACTGTCCACAATTTTGGAGTCTACCATTTTGTAATCCAAAACTTGTCAACAATGAACTTCTTTGTTCCGGCATCCTCATCTTGTACTTCTTTTCCAATGAATCACGTGGATCCTTGGCCGAGTTTATTGAACTATATACTCCAGAAATTGTATCATCCAATTCATTTAGAATGTAATTTTTGTAAAGAAAATTTGAATGCTTCCATGTATCTAATGCAATAAACTATTCACGATTATTTTCTCCTTCTTATACAATAGGAACCCTTTCTTTTAGAAATTTTGTCAA
>CAIGRN010018197.1:0-26139 GCA_903798345.1 Fraxinus anomala
TTATTATATGATTATATAATGTTTAATCAATTTTTTTCGAAATTAAATAATTGAATTATATCTTATATTGAATCAAAACTTCAATTTGATTGGCATCACCAGTTGGATCATCACTGGATCAACAATGATGCGAAATTAAAAACTTAAATGGATATTCAATGAACTTGAAGATTCTTCAATCCAATAATTTTCTACAACGATGATGCGAATTTAGACATTCAAATGAACATTCAACGAAAATTTAAATCTGAAAATTTTCAATCCAATGAATTTCTATATGTTATTTCTTCTCTTTATCGAAAATTCATCATTATATACCACTAGTTAAAATATGAACTGAATTCCCTATACTTAATGAAAATTAATTATGGTGATAAATGACACAATCATCCTCCACGTTGACATCTAATAGATTTGATACATATACTAGATGATTGCATGGTGATCGCACCCCGAAATTTACGAAATTACTGCTCAAATTATGAGCATAATTTTCAGAATATACAATCAGCTTATGTGTCTTGTTAATACTAGTGATCCTCAATCTCAATTTTTTAATAAGTGTTAGTTGAGATTTCGACAAATGGTTTAACACTATTGTTTGTTAAACACATCCAATTAATTTAATTGAAAATAAAATACTTCTCATTTTTATTTAGGGAATTCTATTACGCATCATTTTAAAATCATAGTACTTCCAATTATAACTTGGCTCATGGTCAGAGTCTAATTTCTTAATTTAATTATCTGATAGTGCAATATATGTACAATTAATTAATCCACCATATTGCACTGAGATGAAAAGTAAATAATGTTGAGAATAAATGCGCAGCTTAAACATTTATCCCAAATGTGTGATATTTTATAACGCAGTTTGTTAATTATTAATTTGATTGAACAATTCTCTCAGCATTAGGAGGAGGAATTAAGAAGTTGAAAATAATGTACACATGCATTATTATCTAAATCCTCGCAAAATAATTCGAACAAAAAGTTCTAAAAATAATTTATTTAGATGCATTTACTAATCAAATAAATCAATAATATCTCATACACCAGTTTTAAATGCTCAAACTTAAATTAACATTTTGGAGGACAATTAGTTAATATTATATTTGATAAATTTATGTAACGTCGAAGCATGATGATATTCGATTCTAGTGTAAAAATCTTCAAACAAAAATGGAGTTGTTAACAAGATGATCTCATTAAAGAGGCATATACTCTTGATGAATATTTAGACTTAACAAATTGTAAAACTCTAGAAGAGGTTTAGGTACATTATATGTTGAAATTTGAAATATCTCAATAAGTTATGTTATAATAGAAAATAATATAATTGAAAAAGAAAAGTCATGGACAATACTTTTGTACATGATGTACTGTATCATATATGAATATGAGTAATCAAAATAAATACGTCGAAACTTATCGATCAGAGTAGTGATTGGCCAAATAATGGACGCAATTCCAACAAATTAAATTTATTAGAAAAACCTGAAATTTTTGAATATATAGTTTAAATAACTAAAGTTGTATACTCATGCGAAATTAATATAAAGAAAATAAAGTCATAATATGAAATGTACGACTTTTTACGTAATAAATTTCTGAAAAAATGTATAAATAAATAAGTTATCATGTGATGGATGTAATTACAAGTCTCAACATTATTAGCATGACAATACATGAAATTTGATATGCATATAATAAATGTGATTATAGTCAACTTATTTTATATAAATTTAATACTATCATTGGAGGATTTAATATGTTTGAAGAATATTTTATTAGCGTGACAATACATGATATTTGATATGCATGTAATAAATGTGATTATAAACAATTTATGGTTTTGATACTATTTTGCAACGATTTAATATGTTTGAAGCATAATTCAAGTGATATTATCATGAAGGGGAGTAAATACGTATTATATTATTTTTCCCTTGACTAAGATTTTGCCCCATTGAATTTTTCTGGCAAGGTTTTTAACAAGACAATTTTTGTAGGGTATTTAAAATAATAGTGTACTATTTTTCCTTCATTAAAATTTTTTCTACAGCGTTTTTCCTAATAAGATTTTAGCAAATTATATTATATGTGTAATGAATATTCATAACATATAATATATTTACTCTCAAAGTATACATGACTCATGAAGAAATTAACAATAGCTATTTTTTGAATCATCATGTTACAACAGTCATCAACAGTTGATAAATATCTTGTATAAATATGGTATTATTTGAAGGATATAACAAGAAAACACGAAATATATTTCATCAAAAATTGCAATATTGAAGATATTAACGTACAAGACAAAAATGAATTGATATAATAATTGAAATCAGGGGAATATATATACTCTTTTTCTTTCGATCAACTTTTGTCCCACTAAATTTTTTGACAATATTTTAATGAGGCATATATTTTATAATGTGTCATTCAAGGGAACATGTTATAAATTGTAAGTTTATTAATGAATAACAATTATTAACATTGTATCCCTAATCTTTCCTTATAAATATGATGTTTTAGTTCTCAATAAAATACAAACAATTCTATTAACTTCTCTCTATTCTATCTAATTTATAACACAGTCGTAATTATATTCACACGACAGTTTCTGTTTGCTGACCGTATTTATTTACAACAGATATCTATAAACTTAGCTTATTATCACACTTATATCTTTAACATTTTTGGTCTCATTTTTATCATCGACCTAGATGTAGACATATTTGATCATGTTTAAATCCTAAGCTCAATTTCGCCCTTCAGCTCGTAGACCTCATGAGTGATGCCAAGTCGAGCCGAGCCTGCTCGACCCATGTACCTTTTTTTTTGTGATTGTCTCTCGTCCCTAGATGAACTTGAACGGTCCATAGGCCAAACTTAGATGAGCCGAGCCTACAAGTCGATGAGCGGATCAACACGTTGGCCACCCTCCCAACTATATAGAAAAAACACTTTCATATTCACCCCGGCTTCTATACATGCGTATACGTAAATTCAAAATATTTTTCTACTTTTTAATTAGGCATTTTCCAAACAAATAATATTCAAAACATAGTTTTTACAATTAAAAACCACCAAACAGGGGCTAAAATTGTTTAAATACTCCAATGATATTCTCTATTTTAGCTCTTCATTATGTTCATTTCAAGATTCATTTATTGATTTCTCCATTTCTTTTATTTAATATATTTTTATATGTTAATGAACAATCAAAATTTGAATAATTTAACAATTAAAGTATTGAAATTTGAAGCTTATTAAATACAATTATTATAAAGTAGTGAATATTTTTAAAAAAATTAAAATAGAGAGTCTCTTAAAATTTATTTTTAATTATTAACTCTTTAAAATAAAAATCATATTGTGTTTAGATAGTTTCATAAAAATTCTCTAGAGCATACTCCGAATCATATAGCGGTCGTTTTATGTTAAAACAAACGCAAAAAGAAGGCAAAAGAAAAGAAAGAAAACAATAAAAAGGGAGGATGCGCGCATCATTGACCAAGACTGTTGATTGAATTGGAGAGGTGTAGTAATGGCACCAACAACATCAGCATTTTCGTGTTGGCGCGTTTCTTGACCTTAGACCACACAACTACCTACTTTGACTTTCATAAATGTCACCAAACTATGCTTAAATTAATTGAAACATATCAATTTGATATTTTTAAAGCTAATTGATCATTTCAAACGTTTTGGTATTGAAGATATATTGAATAAAAAATATATTTTAGCCAAAAAATTGAAGAAAAATAAAATAAAATAACCACTTTCGTATGCACCCTACCTGGTTTGTGAAGAAAAATTATCTTGAAACACCAATTTATCTCGCATTAAGAATTCAAGTTTGAATATTTCATAATACGAAAGAGGCATTTGCACGATTTACCAGTCGTGTTGCGATTTTTTTTTCGTGTTAGTGACCCTCAAAACTTACTTCTTTAACCATTTATTTAAGTTCATGTTTGGTACATATTCTTTAAGACTCATTTTTTTACAAATTGATTTTCAATGACGTATTGTTAAAAAATAATTTTGTACATGAACTCGTAATTTTTCTCTTCTGTTTAACTATACATTCTATGAAAAAAAAAAAAATTCACAAATTATATTTTAAAATATTTTACATCAAACATGTCCTAAGTCAAATATGATGAGAGTAAAATAAATATGAAAGTAAAGTACAACTAAAGAAATTTCAAGTAGTTGATACACAAGGAATAATATAAAATCTCACCCAATACAATAAAACTCGTATATGCTAATTAACTCATTTTAAAAACTAAGTTATTAGAGAGGAGTTATATATATTGATTTAAATTTTATCTTCAACACCTCATTTTATGTGTCGATTATGTCTAACACGTAAACAATGTTTTTAAATGAGACTTAATCCGTTTATTTTGATTTTTGCCTAACTTCAATAATGCGCTAACAAACTTGTCTAAAAGTCGAGGAAATTAGAAGAATCATGTATTTTCATTTAAAATCTTGTGATCTATGGAATCTACTCAAAATACTAGTGAAATGAAGAAATCTTTTGAGAAGTGCAAATAAGTCTCAAATAAATTATTAAAAGGGTAATTAGTACATAATGTCCCTATCTTTCATCTTTATTGAGAAAAATGTCTCCACATTTCAATTTTTTTAGACATTTTCACCCTTAATTACACATTTGATTGTGCAAACCATCATTTCCATCCATTTTCTCAATAAAGAATTGTGAAATAATGAATATACCCTCATATTTAAATAAAAAAATCTTTTAATTTCTAATTTTAATAATTTATTTGAGACTTGTTTGCATTTTTTAATTTTTTTAAATAAATTTAATTGAGACTCGTTTGCACTTTTTTTTTAAATTTTTTTTGGAATATGGTTGCAATTAATTCTTTAGCTTTTTTATTTAAATATGAGGGTATATTAGTCATTTCACTTTTTTAGAATTGAGAAATTGGATGAAAATATATGATGGTTTGTTCTATCAAATGTATAATTATGGGAGAAATTGCCAAAAAAATAAAAGGTATAGACTTTTTTGCAATAATAGTGAAATGTATGGATATTATGTGCTAATTACCCTTTTAATAATTTATTTGAGACTTATTTGCGCTTTTAAAAAAATTTGGGACTATGTTTGAAATTAGTTTTTTCTTTTTCATTTTGTTTTATTTAAATGGAAGGGTATTTTCGTAATTTCACAATTTGTAATTGAGAAAATGAATAACAAGACATTTTGCGTAATGAAATGTAAAAATAAGGAAGAAAATGCCAAAGAAAATGAAAGGTAACGACGTTTTCCACAATAACAGTGATAAGTGGGGACGTTATGTGCTAATTACCCGTTTAATTAAATACTTGTTTCTAAAAATATTTGAAAATGTTTTTTTCTCTCTTAATTATACGTTTAGAAATCACCTAGCCCCTGTTTGATCATTATTTGGTAAAAATAAAGTTTTGAATAGTTAATTGTTGAAGTATGTGTAGTTCAAAAATAAGAAAATATTTTGTATTTACGTAAATAGTATTTTATTGTGTGAATGTGTAGTTAAAAATGAATATATAGAATAAAGAGTTTAGAAACAATAACTGTATATGAATGTGTAATTAAAAATGAATACGTAAAATAAAGAGTTTAGAAGTAACAGCTGGCTTGTTTTAGTAGTTAAAATATTTACTAAATTTTTGAATGTTCAATAAAAAAAATTTAATTATAAATAAAGCGTTTGAATTCATTATTCTTTTAAAACCAGAGGGCATAAAAAGTTGACATGTGTATTTCGTAAAAATGGGGTTCAAAAATATCGAGCATTGAATTAATCAACTCGTGCCTTTGAAAGGTTTGAATATTTTCCAAGAAAATTAAAAGAAATCTCTGTGTTGAACCACCGTCGAGTCTTCTGTCCACACGTCCTATCCGTATTTGAAGCTCCATTTAGTACATAAACAGAGCTCATGCCTCGTATATATAAAGAGGGAAGGTTTCATCATACTCCATCACGAGCATACTGTTTGGAAATTCGGACAATAAAGGGACATTGAAACTAATCTTAGGTCTTTCATCTCTGGTGAGTTATTCATGATTATCTTAGTAAAATACTTTCTTCTTTATTTTTTACATGAATGGATATTATATATGATATGAATGAGATTTCTGTTATTACAATAATAATTCTGATATTTTAATGTTTTATTGAGACATGTTATGATGTTTATTAAGTATGGAAGATTAATGGGTTTGCAGTTTTCATTTGAATTTTGCTGGGTGATTCCCGATAATGAAAACAGAGATTATTATAAAGCATTTCTTGGTTAAATTATATTCAAGCCTTTTATTTTCATAATTGATTAGGAGTTTCTTTACAAATTGTGCAGGTTGGGGGCCAGCCTTGAAATCTTTTGCTGTTTATTGGGAAGAAATTGGGGGACAGTCTTTTGGATTTGCCCCTTGTTATCATCTTTTGTTTTTTTGGCTGACTTTAAGGACCAACAATTTTGGTAAAGGAGATTCAGCCGTTACTATGGCAAAAGGATGCAATAAGTTCAGTAGGAAAAATTCAATAAACTTGAGGAATTTCGAGCCCGGAAAATTAATGCTTGAAACGAAGCTTTCTTTCAAGAATCTAGTTCAAGACATTAGAAAATCAGGATATGATGATGCAAATGAAAAGGCCGATGGTTCTACTTATAAATCAGTCAATGCGGTTTCTCTCCCGGAACCTGCTATAATGTTTACTCCACGACCTGTTAGTGAGCTTGATGCTGCTGCCATCAAGCTTCAGAAAGTATACAAGAGCTACCGGACTCGAAGAAACCTTGCAGATTGCGCAGTTGTCATTGAGGAGCTATGGTTTGTCGGCTGACCCCTTTAGTCAATTCACCTAGTTGTCGTTTAATTAATACACTGAAATTAACTTCTCATTTTCAATGAATATAGGTGGAAGGCCTTGGACTTTGCAGCTCTCAAGCGATGCTCTGTGTCATTCTTCAATGATGAGAAACCTGAAACTGCCATTTCACGGTGGGCTAGAGCAAGGACAAGAGCAGCCAAGGTCAATATTCAACATGGATTTTAACTCTTCAATTGAGTTCTGAGTTTCTTTTTTTTTTCTTTTTTCGCACTACTTGTTTTGTTGAATTTCTACCGTGATAATAAGGGATTTAGTTCGTGCAATTTCAGGTTGGAAAGGGATTGTCCAAGGACGAAAAAGCTCAACAACTTGCCTTACAGCACTGGCTTGAAGCTGTAAGTCCTCAAGAACCAGAATCCTTTCCATAAAAAGAAGTTATATCGATATCATCAATTTTTTATTTTGGATTGCCTTTTATCCAATTTCAGAATCTCCATTTATTCTGAAGTACAGAGAATAATAAAGACAAGAAATATACAGACAAAGCAAAATAATAATAAATACAAGAAATATGACAGAGAAATTAAAAGATTTTATTGACTCAATAATGATGGAGAAGAGAGAAAATTATAATGGATTCTATAATTCTAGTAATTTATTTTCTTAGAGCTATAAAATTGTATAAAAGAGCCTAATATTTATAGGGAATATGTAGGGGGCGTCCAAACCCTTTTAGTAGAGTTTTAATGAAGTAGGATGACAAAAACCGAGTCCAAACGAAAAAGGAGAGAGAAGCGTGGAAAATCGGAAACAAGCGTGGGCGTTCTGAATTTTTTTTTTTCAAATTATTTTCTTCATTCCAAACTCTTCTTCAAGTCCAATACCAAATTTTCAACTCTCAATGGGTTTTTCAAATAGAAATTCAACTTAACATAGGACTCTAATAGCATTTCAAACTTGAATTCTCCTTGACGTGCACTTCAATTAGAATCCTTCAATATTTCAAACAAGGAATTCGGGTCATACTCAAATTTTAACAACGACGATCACAACACCTAGGTGTAGTGGATTAAAACAGAGAATGGAAAAATTCCTTATATCAATTGAGTCTATTAGATTTTACCAGAACCGAGATGAAGAGAGCAGTGGGAAAGATAAAGAAATGGCATATTCTTTACCATGATTTTTAGAATTAATGCTTTTTATTCTTTCATAATGTGAAAAATAGTTCCATGAATGAAAGGATTGATACCTGCGAAAAAAAGATGCTATCCTGATGGATTTAGTCTTTTTATCTCAAACCTACGCGATGTTTTATCTCAGGAGTTGACAATCATGAGCCTAGTATTAAAAATCATGCCAAAACAAGCACACATTTTATTTCAATATCAGTTCTTCTCTAGCTGCTGAATCCTTCACATGATTAAATGGAGCATTAAGCATATGCATATAGACATCAAAACATGTTACGTATAATTCTTTTTCTAGCTTCTTTATGCTAATTTCAATGACTTCAACTATAGATCTAAAATATCCCTCTAATCTTCCATCTTATAGGGACTTTAGAAGACTTATATCACTCATTTGCACCTTTTTTCTGTAGATCGATCCACGCCATAGGTACGGGCACAATTTACATCTCTATTATGATATCTGGTTCAAAAGTGAAAGTGCACAGCCGTTCTTTTACTGGTAAGCACCCAGTTAACTATTTCAGATAATAACTTAATTGGTTTGAGTCTTGAGGAACAATTATGGGAGTAGAAAGTGAAATTTTTTACCGTCTTTAACTATTTAAGTGCATTCAAAAGTGAAAATGTTTCTTACTGACTTGCTCCTACAATATTTGTTCTGTCATGTGAAGGTTGGATGTTGGAGATGGAAAAGAACTAAATCTTGAGAAGTGCCCACGGGCCAATTTGCAGCGGGAGTGCATCAAATATCTAGGACCTGTAAGTTTCAAGTCATTGAAGCCTATTAGCAATCTCACAAGTGGAAATTGCACGTGAATTTATATTTTTCAATTAACTAGCATTCTCACGAGCATATTTGATCATTCCTCTTAACAGAAAGAGAGAGAATCGTTTGAAGTTGTGGTTGAAAATGGGAAGCTCGTGTACAAAGAAAGTTGTACAACTGTGGACACGATAGAAGGTTCAAAATGGATATTTGTTCTTAGCACGTCAAGAATTCTGTACGTAGGAAAGAAGAAGAAAGGTCTATTTCAGCATTCAAGTTTTCTTGCTGGCGGGGCCATCACAGCAGCTGGAAGACTGGTTGCTCATGATGGTGTTCTTGAGGTATATATATACATAATGCTAGAGAGTATACAATAATCTTCAGTTTGATATACTTGTTAACTTGTATTCTACCCGTGGATTAAATAATTTGCACAATTTCACAGGCAATTTGGCCATATAGTGGTCACTATCATCCAACAGAGGAGAACTTCGGCGAATTCATAAGCTTCCTGGAGGATCACTGTGTAGATCTTGCTAATGTAAAGGTAATTGTTATCCATGTAAAGTTCTTTTGTGTAAAAAGTATTCAGCCAATGACCCTTTCCAGTTTCATCTTTTACAGAGATGTGCAATTGATGACGACTGCCCTCCTTTTAATAAGGATGCCAATGAGGAATCAATTCCAAGACCATCATTAGGTAGTTCTGAAGCCAGTCAATCGAAGGACTCAAGCACTTCTGATGTAGATGGCCGAGCCCAGGAAACAGAAATTATATGCGCTGATCAAATGGATAAACCGGTGTATAACTTGGCTAAGCACATGTCCTGCAAATGGACTACTGGAAATGGACCACGCATTGGATGTGTCCGGGAATACCCTGCAGAGTTGCAATTCCGAGCACTTGAACAAGTTAACCTTTCTCCTAGGGTGCCTTGTGGACCTGTCAGCAACTACGGTCCAATCCCATCACCACGACCAAGTCCTAAGGTTCGACTCTCTCCTAGGCTTGTATGTATGGGTCTGTCAAGTCCAAGGACCCCCATTCCAGCAGCTACCTAAGGTTTGACAGGAAGTGGACATAACCAGGGCTTACTCTGAAGCTTAGCCCTTGCTGAATCAATAGTACCATCACTGGCAGCACCTCTGGTGCTCCAATCTGCCCTTTTGTGGATTCTAATTCAAAATCTTCGTTCTTTCATACACTCAACTTTGTGTGGCACATGCGGGTGCTAATCATTTTTTAAAAGAGTTTTGGCTCGTATTAATTGGTCTCAAGCTAGATTTGATTCATCATTTAATTATTTGTAAACAAAAGACTAGTTAGTAGTCACGGGGGAGTTTGTAAAATTTAATTTTTTATTTGTTACGTGGAATAAATCCTCCTATTTATTTATGAATAGAATCAATAGCAGTTGTTAATTTTCTAAAAATAAGGTGACGGAATGGTTTCAATAATAAGGGCTGAAAAATATATTTTGCTATTACCATCAAATCTTGTCTGGGTGTGCTTGAATTTTCGACCGTTGATTTGTGCAACGGCCACTTTTCCACCAAATGGACCGACTTCCGTGTCATTCCTTTTTTCCTTTTCTGCCCTTCAATTTGGTTTAGCATACATACACATAAACCACCCCACCGACCATAATAATTTCCCATCCACATCACTCACATCCCTTCCCCATACAAAACAATCTCAATTTTCATCCACAATAGATAGCTTGCCGACACTTCTGATCTGAAATGGGCCGCCAACGAAATAATAAAAATGGAGCCTGTCCGGGAGAGCTTTTTGGGTGAATTTTAATTGCATTTTGGATCGTTGCAATCTCAAAAAGTCGGAATTGTTGTCTTTTTATCTCACAATTGGATCCACATGCTGTCAAATAACGGTCACAAAATCCATTGTTTGGAATGAAATATTCGGAAAGGGACAAGTGCATGGTCTTCATTTGTGATTTTCCGCATCATAATATTTCTTTCCGAACTCACCCTTCCCACCATTTTCCGACGGCAGCAGGAAAATATGTTTTCAAACTTTCCAGCACACATGTTGCACATATGAGGGCAAATATGACATTTGGACACGTTTCTTTGCATTCAAGGACAAAAACGACTTCACGTGGGTCTGGTTAAAATGACAGGAAAATCGATTATGGATTTTTCAAAAACACGTCCAGTTAATGACAAAAAGTGTATTTCAAGTGAATAATTCGTCCAGATTTTTATGGATTCTTCCCTCTTCGAATAAAAAAATATAGTTTTCACAAAGAATTTAAGCTCATTTTTTGTTTTTGATAAAAATTAGATTTGTAGTAGATTTTGATAAAAATTGATGAAATGTATGGTTCAAAAATTTGATTAAAGTTGTGGATGTTATGCAATATGTAGTTGAAAATGGATTTGGAGAAAAATATATTTTAAAAAATGGGCTAAACAGACCTGAATTTCAAAAAGTAGGGACAAAGTAAAGCATGATGGTGATTGGTCAATAAAATGTAGGAAGCAAATTTAGAAAGAGGATCGAAGAGTTACAAATTATTAGAGGTAAATCATATTCACTTTTAGTCAAATTTATATTTGCAAATATATTTAGATAATTTTTTATTTTATTTTTTTTAAGTGAAAAAATCACTTATATTGGCAAGAGACTGTGATGAGAAAACTTTAAAACAATAGGAGAAGAGAACAAAATTGGAGCAGCAAAAATATCGAAATCAAGATAAGCTTGAACGAGTGATCGTTGTCCTTAAACAATATTTGCTCCCTCTAGGATAATTTTAAGTTCTTAAATGGATTCACGGCTAATGATTTGTAGGACTGAACAAACCTTTAAGAAGAAATCACTTAAAACACTTGTATTTTCTTCTAATAATTTGAATTAACACTTGAAAGTTTGAAAGTGAGAATGAATTGGAATAAAGGTCCATGCAATGGATTTTAATTGATGATTTGATGTGTTTATAATTCAAAACTATAACCTGTTTATAGATTTCAATTCACAGTCCAAAAAATAGTGCCAATTATTCATGAAAAGTTGAGTTTTTCATCGAAAGTCAATAGAAATCAAAATGAAAAATCAACCTAACGGCTAATATAGTGATTGTTTTTAATATAATCAACTTTATTTTCAATTTTGATTGATAAAGAAATTTTTGTTTTCAAATTTAATTGTTAGCTTATAAGTTAAAAAATCTCAGTATAGTCATAGAGTATGTATTTGTTTAGTTTTGAATGAGTTTCGGTTTCTCTCTCTCACCTTTAACAAATTTTGCTTTTTCCTGAGTACATTCGTAAATTTATTGAAATATGATTGAAAATAAAGTTTAATTATTAATATATTATTATTATTAGTTTTGCCAGGTGCCGAAGGTTGTTTAGCCAATGAATTATGCTTTTTGTACACTTGTGATTGACACTATCTTTAATATTTCTCATGTGTCGGAAATCTAGTCATTAATTGAGAAAAATATTATTAAAATCAATGTAAAAAAATTTATCAACTCACATGATGTTAAATTTGATGTAAAATATGATGTACATATACTAAATTAAATTAATGGAATGTGATAAGGTTGTATCACCTTTCATCCTGTCACTATCGATCCTGTCTTCTACTTTCTAGTATCTTATGTTGTCAAGAAGGGACAAGATATGTCTAGTTCAAGTGCAGTAATGTCATTGACCTGGTCCAAGTCTTTTTTAAGGATAAAGGTTTTGAAAAAAAGAAAAAAGAAAGGTCCGTGTGAAAGAGACTAAGCAATTTTAATATTTAATATTTTGTAGAGATTGAGGATTAAATCTGTATTTTTATACCATAAGAAAACATGATAAGTGGGTCCAAATCGAATTAGGAAACGTGGTCCTAGAATTAATTCAATTGGATAACGATCATGTTATATGTACATCGTGTTTACGTCAAGTTTGATGTTATGAGGATGTTTGATTTTCATTTTTTTTTTAAATATATTTTCTTTTCTCTTCTTTTCAATCATACATTCTTTATTAAAATAATATTATACGTAAATTAATTTTTTTAATCAAATATTTTTCATCAATATACTATTTTAAAATACATTATTCCAAAATAATGGGACTCAAACACTCACTATATGATAGTGGCGGTGGTTTTTATAGTTTTTTCAATTAAAGGCTAGATTTCCAACACACGGGGTCATCACTTTTTGTACTCTGTCAGAAGAACCAGTCCATTCAAATTGAACAACTCTGTTCTCAAGTCTATTCGTCATCTCTTTTGATTCTATTCGTTTCCATTGCTCAATTCAGTCGTAAGAAAACAATATATATTTTGCTACTTTTGTTAAATCCCAATATTTTCCTTCCAAGTTCGGGTATTATCCAAAAATTCTGACTCATTTGAGTTTACTCTTCAGTCTTCACCAATCGCCATGCACACTTCAATTCTTAAAGCAAGTACCGACATGAAGGCTCAAAACCCAGGTATATAATGCTTGAAACCCCTGTTCTAGCATCTATGTTTGCCCTGTACGTACTGAAGCTAATTTTACTAAAATATTGTGAATTAGAGTGACCCATGTCCTATTTTTGCTTTAAACTTCAGTGATTGGATCCCGACGAATGAAATTTAGGATTTTTTTTTTATAAATTTTTGAAAGGACTTGCCTTGGATGACTAGTGAAGATTTAGATTTTGAATCACTAGTAATGAGTATATGAACTTGAAATTTGATCCTACTAGAGGTAAACGATTATATTTCTTGATTTTGGTGGCATCGAGAAATGTTAATGAGTTGGAAGACATAGGAGTCATAAGTTTTAGATGATCTCCCGTGGTAGAAATAGGGGTTCACCGTTCAACTTTAGCTAAACTTAAAAGTTTTAAAACAAATAATTTTCTTTATCGGTTAAAGTAAGGTTAATTTACTTATTTTGACACCAACATAAGAGGAAAAAAGAAAAAGAAACTTCTAAAAGTGAAAAAGGAAGATATCAAAACATGTTTTAAGTTTCGTGAAACTTGATAACATGGTTTGATGGTAGCAGGTTTTATCTGTTGAATGAATGTCTCATTTGAACCGACGATTATATTTCTTGATTTTGGTGGCATCGAGAAATGTTAATGAGTTGGAAGACATAGGAGTCATAAGTTTTAGATGATCTCCCGTGGTAGAAATAGGGGTTCACCGTTCAACTTTAGCTAAGCTTAAAAGTTTTAAAACAAATAATTTTCTTTATCGGTTAAAGTAAGATTAATTTACTTATTTTGACACCAACATAAGAGGAAAAAAAAAAAAAAAAGAAACTTCTAAAAGTGAAAAAGGAAGATATCAAAACATGTTTTAAGTTTCGTGAAACTTGATAACATGGTTTGATGGTAGCAGGTTTTATCTGTTGAATGAATGTCTCATTTGAACCGTCAGACAGAAGTTTTTCTTTGCGAATTCCACCTCATAATGCGGCTGAACGTACGCTTGAGATTCAAACCAGAGAATGAAGTCTTACACTATCGTAGTTGCCACTCGCGGACAAGAAAATGTTTTACGTTGTTGCAGATGAACTGTAACAGAAACTGCTAATTCATTTATTTGTTTCATCAACTTACTATAAGTGTTTGTGTTCATGGATAATTGGATATTGACTCGCATCTCGAGGTTAATGCATTGGATGGTTTCTTAGCCTTAAAAGCGTCCCAGGGTTAATAGATCAGGAGATTCTCTTTGCTGAAAACTGTGACATGGATTATTGTACTGGAACTTGGCTAGAGTGCTATACTATTTTGTGTTTATAATGTATTCATGATTGTGTTTGAGCAGCTATGCAGCAGAAAATCATAGTACAAAACAACCATGGAGAACAACTTGTCGGGGTGTTGCATGAGACTGGATCTGCTGAAATAATACTCTTGTGCCATGGTTTTCTATGCACAAAGGTCAGTGAGCTGTTTCTATGAAGTTATGATGCACATGATTTACGGGATTCCCCGTTTTTATATGTGCAATTGTTTGGAATTGCATTATCTTTTACTTAATTTTCTTTGACCTTTTTGAAACAAGAAGGGGGATGAGATTCTCCTTCAGAGATTAGCATGTCCCTTCTTATACCGTGTTGCAATTGCACCAAATTATAAAAATTTCAAGTGTATCCCAAAATTGAGGTCAAATTTAGAAAAGATAAACATGTTCAGCCTTATTGGGAATGAGATTGTTTAACTCATTTTGTGAATTTTTCTCTAATTGCTATATGTTGGTTTAACAACCACTTATAAAGTCTTTCACGTCACAACAGTTGTAACTTTTGAATTCTTGAAATTGAATGTCAGAACCGCTTTTATTCTCTCACTGTGTTTTATAGTGTTGAAAATCAAAAACTCGAGACTAGTTGAACTGGATGGAAAATTGAAAAGGAGTAGAGAAAGCTAATTGTCTTCTTCTTTTCCGTTCACATAATAGGGGAGGAAGGAAAAAAATAGAAGAAAGCTAAATATTCACTCCTTGAGCCCAGTAATTTTATTGTCTTTATGTTAATTTGTAAAACCACTGAACTTGATAAAACTCACAAATAACTAACACGTTCTATCTGCTCCAGCCCTCACTTCAGCACAAAACATAAAATTATGTAAAGGTTTTTAATTCGCAATTCTTAAAATGTAATGTAGAAGTAGAAGAGAATTTAATTTTTTTTCCCTCCAAGATTCCCGAACTTTCTTGTGGAACAAAAAAATGAAAGAAAGAGAAGAGAACCAAGTTAGAATTTCCTTCTAATTCATTTTGCCACACTTTTTAAATCTTCTTCGCTTTTCTTGGTTTCCAGCCAAGCTCAACACACCATAAAATAAATGACAGCTTCTATCTCAACATCTAATTGATATATCAGCCATTTTAGATTGCAAAAGTACAGGTGTGAACTGCAATCTAATTATTGGTTATGAACTTTCTTTAGTTTAGTAATTTCTTTCTTACATGCCTACGAAAAATTAATACCGAAACCTTTCCAAAATGATAGTTGGTTGGTTATTTTATGGGCTAAAATCAAATCTCTAGTGGCGAGTAATTAGAATGAAATGTAAAAAAGTTGAGAAAGATCCACTGAAAAAAAATAGTGCCTGCATAATTCTTGCTTGTCGAATTAATATACTTAATAATCCCCACTGCGTGCTTTGATGCATGATATGGTTCTTTATAGTAGCTTTGGAAATTATTGTTCCATGTAGAATTTGTGCTAAGAGTAAAGCTATTTGGTAAGAAGTTATAATCAGCAATTTCGTTGAAGAAAAGAAACTTGTGTTTCCTTTTGCAAGAAAACTGGACTATCTAAAGCAGAAAACAATCATAATCAGCAAAAAGCAAAATATAAAAATAAAAATAAAAAAATTAGGTGGACGACTAATTATAGAGACTAGAGATGACTTCATTGTATTTTCTTTGGAAAACTCAAGATTATCAGCCATCCTTTTGTAGCTCTTCAAGCAGTAAAATATTTCTAGGAATAGGTTGGGTTGATTAGGGAACCAGTCATAATATTTGACCTAATAGTGGACTTTATCTCACAAATTCAGGAGAACAGGATTATGGTGAACCTAGCTGTGGCTTTAGAAAAAGAAGGAATTAGTGCATTTCGCTTTGATTTTTCTGGAAATGGGTAAGCTTCAGAACTACGCTGTATTATTTATAACTTCGTACATCTCTACAGAAAGAGAAAAGGATGCTTGGTAGAATAGTTATACACTCACATGCATGTCATAGATTTCTCTCCAGATTTTAATCGAGCTCCATGGTGGCTTATATTTTGTACGTATGTGATAATTAGACATAACAATATACTGTTACATTTCCACTTTACCAATGTCATGCTTGTCCTTGTATTTCTATATTTATCTAATGATTTAACTTGAACTTGTTGCTTTGTTATTTCTATATGAGTGGAATCCATTCCTCTTCATTGTTCCACTGCAGTTAACACATCTTCCACTAAAAGTATCCATGTGCTTGATGGTCAGCATAAAGGAAAAACTCTTTAGGTAGTAGATAGTTCCATCAATGACAGAGAAACAATATCTTTGCAGGCAACACCTTGCTTCGATTGAATTTCGTCATTTTTGGCTGAATTTCTAGGAATGTTGTATGGATTGAAGGGGTTCTAATGAAATACTTCCTTCTTCTCTAACAGGGCCACCAATGGTATTAAAATCCTTAACAAATGTTCTATCAAATGAGGCTAAACCGTGAAAATGACAAGCTTTAGTTAATGTCTTAGATTGGGCTATTCTCCAATAGTCTTTTACATTTTTAGGATCAATAGAAATTCGTTGAGGTAAATGAAACCTAAGACAAACAATTGCTGCTGCATAAAAAAATTCTTATGTTGGCGCACCATTTTTCAGATTTGATGGTATAAATAACCTACCTAAGACAATCTAAATGCTACTCCTTCGACCAACTTTACATGAGAATATCATCAAAATAAGGAAAGAGAGTTTTCCTAATAAATGAATACAACATGGGGTCTCGTGAAAGTACTAGGAATATTAGACATCTTAAAAAGCATAAGTAACCACTCATATAAACCACTTTGAATATTAACGTCCTGGTCTAATCCTAATATGACTGCATCTACTTCATAAATCTATCTTTGAAAACCACATAACAGTAATTAACTGATAACTTAGCTTCTAACCCATGAACAGTGAATCGACTGCAACTGTAATGTTTTGATGACTCTACTATCTTCACACATTCTCCTATATACACCTTTCTTAAGAGAGAGTAAAACAGTCACAACACTTGGGGATTAAGGCTAAAATATCATGTTTCAAACAATGATCAACGTGAATTAGTCATTTATGATTGCAGTTTGGTGGAACGTGAATTTTATTCTTTGTTGCTAGTATCTACTAACTTCTTTGTTTGATAAATTACTCCTCTAGTTAATTCCTGGATTTTATGTTAGTCTTCTACCACTCTTTGTTACGTGTTTACAATAATTTCCAGGGAAAGTGAAGGTTCGTTTGGGTATAGTAACTACTATAAAGAGGTTGAAGACTTGCGATCTGTGGTTGAATACTTTAATGGAACAAACCGCACGATAAAAACAATTCTTGGTCATAGTAAAGGTGAGCCAGTTTACACTCTACACCAACTAAATGGTACTTTGTTGCGTCTCTTTTATCCACTAAAATACCAATGTTCATTCACATAATTTTGGGAAATAAAAAGTGCTAAACAACATTTTCTTAAATTCTTTAAGGATTATGCTACTTGTACATAAAAATTGTACATATGAGATTACATAAAATGATGTAGAGGGAAATGAGTGGATGAAAAAGTTGATTGTGTTTTAAAATGGCAAATGATAAGAGTATCATGTGTCACAATGTAATCCCTTGTGTAAATCTTAATGTATATGTAGCAAGATCCTTTCTTTAAAATTGGTTCATGAATTGGTCACTGTCCATATCTCAATTGGTATAAATACTAGATTCTCATTTGAGACCATTTGGTCTTCTTATTTTCACAGTTTTAAATTGTGTAAATAAGATGGAAATTTTCACTTTGTTTCAGTTGATACTCTTCCCATGCTAAAGTGTCATGTTCAACATTTCTTGGATATGGACATACCCTGACACATATCAGACAAATGGCCACATGCTTGTGAGAAGATGATAGTATTCAACTTATTTCTATAGTCTTGGATTCTTTAAGAACCCTTAGGAACATATTAGATACATGTCAAGGATGCATTTGAAACATTTTCAATAACACATATGGGATAAAAGTGTAGCTTTTAAATATTAAAAGAAATATATGGTGAAAAATAAGAAGAGTGATAACCCAGGGATTGTACCTTGATTACCTCTGTCGTCGTAGTTCCATCGATTATTATTTTTCTCTTATTCAATAATCCTATTCAAAGACCAACATACATAGCTTTTTTTTTTTAATTGTAACTGTAACCATCTTTAGCCCTTGGTTGAAATCTTCAATTCGGTGATGCTATTTTCTAAAATAGTACTTTTTGTTCAATGATTTCCCACTTATCATGTCCTACTTTTTGGAAAGGTTGTACTAACTTGTATCTCCTATATCCGTGTCCTTTCTTATCATTTCCACCCTTTCAGTGTATGGTGCCCAGAAAATGTTCTTGAGTTAGTTATTAGTTCTAACTTTATCCTCCTGATCAGCACTTGAACGCCAAAATACAGCACACAACATAGTAAAATATACAAAGAAGCTTAAAGTTTGAAGTTTAAAACATTTCAATCCAGGTATTACATCTCCCCTTACTACAAGTGCTACAGATATTGTAACATAATAAGTTCTGCCACCTTCACTCTCTCTCTCTCTCTCTCTCTCTCTTTTATTTTTCCACTTTTGAATAATCGTATTGATACAGTTGAACCTACTCCGCAAAGGGTAGTTGCTTCGGAGCCATTAGCTTTGCTATTATGAATTGTTTCCTAAATTTTAGGGTCGCGGCATTATTATACATTCCTTCAAAATTCAATTTTTGATGTGTTTCTTCTTGTTCATTTTTTACTTTGTATTGTGGAGAGGGGTGGTAGAAGGAGAAAAGTTAGCTTCATGGACCAGCTGATTTTCCATATATTCTTCTCTGTTCAAGAAGACCTAATACTGAGTCGTGAAATTGCAGGAGGAAATGTTGTCCTCCTTTATGCATCTAAATATCATGACATAGATGCAATAGTTAATGCTTCTGGCCGTTATGATCTCAAGAAAGGCATTGAAGAGCGTTTGGGTGCAGGGTATTTGGAAAGAATCAGTAAGAATGGATTTATGGATGTTAAAAATGGAACAGGTGATGCATAATTTTTTTGTTCAGTAACTAAAAGTTTCATTTCTAATTTTATGATGTTCTTAATGCAAATTGATGATATCAACTGAATCAAGTAATTGGTATGTTGCTTGCAGGTTTTTGTAACTGATGCCTTTGTTATTGTTTTCTCAATCAAGTTCTAGTTTTATAACTTTTTCATTTTATAAATATTAATACTGTTTTATTGATGCCACCATAACCATAACCATGTATTACAAATAGTTGCCAATTGGAGAATATGAGACTGCTGAAGGAGTTCAGTATCTGTCACATGACAGAAATATTTATCCACACTGTGCTCCCTTTACCTTTTGTTAAGTATACTTTAAGCATTTTAAGAATTGTGGATTATCCCTCAAGTCTTAGTATCACAAATCTAACGGAATTTTTATTTTTATTTTTATTTTTTTTCTGTTCTAACTTGATCACTTTGTTGATGAGAACTCGTCATCTTAAATTTCTTAGCATTCTTGCCTTCGATAAAAGCAATATGTACCCTTAAAATTTCATGAATATTTATTGAGGATTTCATGAGATCAAAGGCACCATAATTATCGTGGTTTGTTTAGGTCTTTCTTTGTCAATTGGCAGTGCACCTGATAGCAGATACATTGCCTCCTATAATGGTGTGTGTTAACCATGTGTCTTCTTTTTGTAGGAGAAATTTATCGAGTCACCAAGGAAAGTTTGATGGACCGACTTAATATAAACATGCATGAAGCTTGCCTTTCCATTGATACAAAATGCAGGTTTTTGATGGTTACTTCGCATATAAGTATATAAATTTCAACTTTCCTTTCTGTTGATAACTTTTAGTTTAGTGTCGCATATACTTATTGTTTACAAAATATAATGAGAATAGATTTATTGATTAACTGAACTTTATTATACCTTGGCATCCTCTTATAACTATTGGCTCTTTTTATGAGATAAATGCGTAACTATTCCTCATCTGCTTTATTGTAAAAGGGGAAAGTTTCAAGCAGATAACTTGAAAAGGTTGACATGTGAGTAAATTTTTGCTCAAGAATCCTAGTCTTTACATTTGGGCCAATGCTGTCATTTCACAGTTCCTGAGCTGTCTCGTGCTAGTTGGTTTCTCTTCCCGTGTCCTTGATTTAGAATTTCTCCTTTAAGGAATAAGATAGGTACTACTGTTCAACCATATACCAAAAGAATTATCTTAGATCTGTTACATTGAATCTTGGGCTATTGAAGCCAAATTTATGTCTAACACAATCATATACTTCTACATATAATTTGATCGAGTTTTCTAGAGCTCTGTTTTTCCTCGAGAAAATTTCTTAGTGCCCTTTTTTCCTGGCTCTTTAAAATCTAATGAAACTATTCAATATCAATCAAGTCTTGATTTTGAATTTTATATTCCACAGTAATCAAAGAATCCTACTATCAATATTTCCCGTAAGGCTGAGATACATATAATTGGAAAAAGAAAACACTGCTCGAAAGTACAGGTCGTAGGCACCAAACTCATTTCTCTATATGATGAAACATGAATATCTACCTCCTCCCACCCATAACCACACACACAGAAAATGAAAAGCAAAGAAAACAGATGTGTAAAAGAAGAGAAAGAACCTGCCTATCAGCCTAAAATAGTGAAACCTGAGTCAGTAACAGAAAATGGATACACAATTGTAACTGCCCTAAGCTATGAGAAGGAATATGAATAGCGATAAATGCCTAGGAAACTGATACTCTAATCACTGTTGAAGTTAAATTTATTTAGGAAAAAATGGCAAAAGACCTTGAAAATGGATAGGAGAAGAATTGGTATATTCTGATAATGCTTTTTGAGTGCAATTTTTTCTTTACCTTCTGCGGTTACAGAGACAATCCTTTAAACTAAATAATGATTTTTAGACTTTTGAAATTATACTTTGACTTCCTTGACATTCAATATAATCAATACAAAATAATAGTTTTAAATAGGAAAACAAATAATATTTTCTGATTCTGACTCATTTTTGTACATAATTGCTAAAACTAAATAGACTATTCTTTGGCTTCTCTGTCTCTTTTATTGAGAATTAACAGTTCCATTCTTCATCACTCCCTCCACCCAAAAGATAATCTCCTTAAATTTAATAGTCCATAGCATTGAATGTACGATGCCCCAGTGTTGCGGCAAGTCAATTTCCTAATTGTTATCACCTTTTTCTTTTTAAGGATTCTCTGGTTAGCGGTAACTCAGTTTCGTAAGTGTTATCTCCTATTTTCTTAAGGATTCTCTGGGATGCAGGCTTCTGTTGGTTTGTAATAAGTCTGTGCTCCTTATGTAGACAAATTTATTCGCTGTTGCATGTTATAAATTCTTTTCTTGTAATACCTTCACATGTTGTAGCATCATCTGTCTTTGTCTAGACATTGTTCTGCATTTATGAGTCTTTGGCAGGCACTGATATTGCTTTGATTTAATAAAACAGATACTTCAATCCAGATTTCTTTAGGAAAATTCTGGGAAAAAAAAGACTTGAATATGGAAGCTACAGACCCCATAAATTCTGATAAATTCTTCCACATTATAAAGACAGTCTTAAAACTATGTAAATCAGTCCTCGATGGTAGAATGACACTCATAATAGACTGTATGAATTTAACTAGGAATACCAAACAATTACTTACTCAGACTCACAATTATCAAACATAAGTAAGCTTTGACTCTTTTACTAGGACTTTTATTTCTTCCCTTCTTCATTATGCAATTACACTATTCTCTGAGTTTTATGTTATAGTCAAGGGACTGAAATATTCAATGCCCAACTCTGAACAGAAGTAATTCGTTATCCTGGACAATGATAGCCAGGAAAATTGTCACATCAATCACATTAGTTTCTTGAAACAGTCAACTTTATCTTGACACCGAAACTCTTAGAAAAAACCTTGTATAAAATGAATTGTAGACCACTGGCCTCTTGTTTATAGCTTTAAACTAGGGCTTTTTTGTACTAGCAGGGTGGGAATGAGAAGCTGTGCCCCCGTATGATAACTCTGCTATTTAGGAAAGAGAGGAAGGCGAAGGGATTGGATTAGAACCTTTTGTAACATCCCTTCCCTTTTTGTGAGGGAAAAGAAAACTCAATTTGTTGTGTTTCATTCCAATTAAATAAAAGGTGAAAACAGAAGTACCAAAAAAAAAAAAAAAGTACATAAACTTGTTAATATGAACGAGGTCTGTTAAAGCCGTTTCTCTATCTATGATCTTGACACTGGAAATACAGAACTCTTGTAAAATAAGTTGTGGACCAACGCCCTTTTATTAATTGGGAAGGTGTAGAACCTCAATGCCAAATGTTTCATTCATATTAGCTAATAGGAGAAGACAAGAAAAAACCAGGCAGCTGAACTTGTTTTAGAATGATGGTCGGATGAACCGATGAAGTCATTTCTTTGTCTGTGACTTCCGTGAGGTCATCAAGTTGGATAATCATATTTTAAATTAGGAATAAAAAAATTAAGGGTCTGCTTTTAGCTTCTCTTTTTTCTTGTTGTAACAGTGATGCTAGCTTATGCATTTGACATCTTTTAATTAGGAATAAACAAATTAAGGGTCTGCATTTAGTTTCTTGTTTTTCTTGTTGTGATAGTGCTTCTAGCTTATGCATTTGACTACCAAAGTGCATTTACTTCCCGAATAATTTTGTTTATGAGCTCTAGTCGGTCCCATATAGATGGCTAGCTTATGCAATTATGGCTCTTCAATTTAGTGGCGTGTGCTATGTGGTTCGATGAAATTTTCAGCTTCTTTTTTTTTTTTTTTTTATTGTTTACATTCAGTATAATATAACTTTTGTGTACGACACATATATCCTCACTTTATAATGGGTGTTGACCGGTAAAAAATTACTTCTAGGGTGTTGACAATCCATGGATCCAGTGATAAATTTGTCCATATCGATAATGCCAAGGAGTTTGACAAAGTCATAGCGAACCATAGATTACAGATTATAAAAGGAGCTGGCCATGGATACACTTCTCACCAGCGTAAATTAGCTTCAGCAATGCTGAATTTCATCAAGGAAGCCCAGCCATGAAACCTTCAAATAGCTCTAACTTTGTGCATATCTACACTTTCGTTGTGTCCTGTACATATATTAATTATATATCGAGCCTGGCATACTTATATGCAATGCTGTGTGTCTTATTCTGTGCATCTGTTTTATGATTTTTGAAGACTGAATTAGGTTTATGTTGCGGATTGATGTGTAAATATTGACGATCCTAATTATGTATATATGATGCTGTATAAAAATGTACATTATGCTTGAGTCAGCAGTTATGGCTAAATCATCCTGTCAACAATGTTGGCTTTATTATGAAGGAATTCAAGTGGAAGTATCGCGATTATGCTTGTTCAATGATATGACCTACCAGATATGTCCATCCAGAGCTCCATTATCAGCTCCTAGAAATTTTGATGGGCAAGTCCCATAGCACGCACCCTCGTTGAAATCACCAGCTTATTTCTGTTCGACATCTTTAACCAACAAAGCTTACTATGAGTGTGTTGGTACCTGTAATGCAATGAGCTACAATGTTTATGTGAATACCTGAACTTGATTTCAAAGGCAGCCAGATGCTGCTGTATTCTCTCAACCAACGAAATATACGAGCCATTTACAAATAGGATTATTCTTGTTGTACATAATATCTTATCTAATGTGTGCTATAATTGACAAATGGCGGCCCCCTATTGAAGGGGCTTATGTACTTGTAGTATAACCCAAATTTACAAATAATAGAATGAAAAACCTGAATAAAATGAGGGGACTAAACTGCTCTCACTATTGAAATAAAAGGTAAATCACTTGATACCCACGTATACTCTAACATCCCGCCAAACTCATAATAGGTGAACCATATCAAGTTTGTCCTGAAGTTGTCAAAATTGAGTAGTCGTGTGGAATTTTGTGAAAAAAAATCAGCGAGCTGCGAAGTATAGGTTGCGTGAGGGAGAGAGATGGAGCCTTCCAAACAAAGATGATGTGCATGCTTTCTGCACTCGTGAAAAACAAGGTTCTTAGCCATACGTCCCTAATGCATTAGTTTCTCGAATGGACGGCCTTTGCCGTAGCGTCATTGCGGAGCACCAACACAATCTCTATCATTGTGCTATGCAATGTGAGCTCCACGGAACAGACTGAAAAACACAGGCTCATTCGCACAATACTTGCCTTTCTCATTCATCATCTTCAAAGCTTCCTTCATTAGTTCAACTTGCTTGCCGACTCGTTTCGTGGTCCAAAATCTTTTTCCACAATAATGTACATCAATGATATTTTACAATCAATGCACATTCGAGCGGTCCCGCTCTAATACATGCCCCTGTTTGATGACCATTTCTGTGTAAAAATGATATTCTGAATAGTGACTTTTTTTTTTAATGTATGGTTAAAAAGTGGGGAAAATTTGAGTTTACGTGTGAAATATTTTATTCTGTGGACGTAATTGAAAATGAGTATAATAAATAAATTGTTTTATTTTAAAGAGATTCAAACATGGGCCAAATATACGGATTGCAAATTTGGTCCCATAGGTTCTACTCCCCCGGAAGCCTTCTCTTCATTCCAGGGTCGACAAGTCCGAAACAACTGACACACACACTTATGGGTAGGACGCTAGATAATACATGCATATAATGACATAATTAGTGCACTTTATTATAATAAAGGCCATATACCTAGCTATTAGTGATCTTGTCGTGCATTGTGAGAGAGGAGCACCAACGATGATTGACACCAAGGAATGATTCTTAGAGTTTCTTTCCTCTTTTCCATCAAATATCCCATCATTGACTCAATTTCTATTAATCACAACTCATTCCATACTAGTCTTACCATTAGCCTATATTTTAGAAGCTTTCGCATTCTGTACTACACTAGTCCTACAGGACTCGACCTGAACACAACTACCTGATCTGTATCTGGCTTGGACCCTTCAGAAGCGAACACATCTATTTAACGGATTCAGTACTAAAAGGTAAGCTACAACTTCAAGTTAAATTTGTTCTCTATTATCATGTGTTTTTTATTATACATTCTCCCTCGAAAATAAATTTCCATTTTTCAAAAATTTTGAATAAGAAAGTAATATCCAAACAACTCGAATATTTGCACAACAGTTTTAGCGCATTCTAATAATAGCTTACCGATTTCATAAATCACAACTTCATTTACTCTTATTCAGCTAAGAACGCTTCTTTTTCAGTGCACTCGTCGGCTCGTCTATAAACTTTGTCAATTCACACGTTATCACGCTGGACTTCCAAAAAAGAGGATTTGGTGGGTTGAGAGAACCGGTCAACACTACATTGTTATTGGGTTTTTTTTTTTTAAATATTTCAATATCGGTGTCCAAAAAAAACTAACAAACACCGATTTGGTAGGTTGAGGGAATCAATCAAAATTACACTAAATCGATTTTGGGTGATTTTTTAACCATCCAAAATCGGTATCCCAAAAAAAAAAAAAAAAAAA
>CAIGRN010018216.1:0-26384 GCA_903798345.1 Fraxinus anomala
TTTGTAGTTATGTTTTTTTTTTTTTTTTTTGCACTGGAACATTTCCTTGCAAGCATATTCATATTTAATAATGTTGCAGGAAGATGTGACTTTGATGAAGAAATTGGGTTTGAATTCGTACAGATTTTCAATAGCATGGTCTAGAATCTTGCCAGGCACGTTAGTTCATAATTGTCATCGAGTTTGTGCGTCATTTTATGATGTTCTATTAAATGCAAGTCGATGTTCTATTTAAATTTGTATTCTATATTGATTCTTTAGGAGGAAGATTATGTATCGGCATAGATAAAGAAGGAATTAAGTTCTATAACGATCTCATTGATGCACTCTTGAAAGCAGGTTAGAGTCAATTGCATAGTTCTTGTATTTATTATTTCTTTAACAACTTTTATTTGCATAATTCACAATTAGAATTAAGTCTATAATTTGGTGTGTGTGCAATCATTTTTCATTTTACATATAAATATACTGAAAATTTTATTCATTCTCTCACATTCTTTCAATCTCTTTTGGTAGGCATTGAGCCATATGTAACTCTCTTTCACTGGGATGTTCCCCAGTGTTTGGAAGAAGAGTATGGAGGTTTCCTAAGTGAAAGAATTGTGTAAGTAACTCGATCTTGCATCATATGGCAAATTTACGAGTAAGATAATTAAGGAATTTAAAAAGTGAATCCAAACTATTATTTGCTCCAACATTAGTGAAGAGAAAATAAGAAATTTTTATCTAAGAAAAATGGCAATGATTAAAGTTCCAGCTTAACAAGTTTTAGCATATGTTGATATATTCTGCCATTTTGTGTATCTGTACTATAGGAAGGATTTTTGTGAGTTTGCTGAGATTTGCTTCTGGGAATTTGGTGATCGGGTGAAATATTGGATCACACTAAATGAGCCATGGTCCTTTAGTGTTCAAGGATATGCGACTGGCGCTTTTCCCCCTAATCGCGGTAAACATCCAACAACTACAGGAGAGGCCACAAAGCATTCCCGTCTTCATAGAGGTAGATCTAGAGCACTTATTGCTTGCAAGTATGGAGATCCTGGCACAGAACCGTATAAAGTGGCACACAATTTGATCCTTTCTCATGCGCATGCAGTGGATATATATAGAGCAAAATATCAGGTTTCCACATATCAATTTCGTCAGTAATTATATGCTTATATACGTGTTTATGTAATACTTTGAAATACATAGTTACACAAATGGATTATGGATACATTTCTACAAACAGGAAAGTCAAGGAGGTCAGATAGGGATGACAAATTGCGTTCAGTGGTATGAGCCTCTTACCGACTCTAAAGAAGATCGCGATGCTGCTTCTAGGGGAATGGATTTTATGCTGGGATGGTAACTAAATATCCCAATTTACTTTCTTCTTAGTTCATTGTTGCATGCTTTTTATGATTTCATTCTAATTGTGTTGAATACTTCATCTAAAAGTTTCAAAAAATAGAAATTGAATCCAGTATTCAACAAATAAAAATTACAATACTTCTGTTTTTTTTTTTTTTTTTTTTTGATTTCCATGTTCGTCTTTTGAAGGTTTGTAGAGCCGCTAGTAAGTGGAGACTATCCAGAAAGTATGATTGCAAATGTCGGAAAACGTCTTCCGAAATTTGAAGAAAAGGAGGAGAAGCTAGTGAAAGGTTCCTATGACTTTTTAGGCATAAACTATTACACGGCTAGTTATGCTTCTAATGATCCAATAATGCCGACAACTGATAATTACCTTACCGATTCGCACGTTTTGGCTTCGCGTAAGTATTAAGACCTTTTATAGGTACAACCATAAGGTTTATCATTACAAATTTATTATACACTACTTGTAACATGATACTAATTGCTCTCGTTCTTTAGATGATCGTAATGGGGTGCCTATTGGTGCGAAGGTATGCAAATTCTTGTCCTTTCCTTAAAAAAAAGATATAGGATTATATTTTAACATCTTATAAAAGTATAATTCAACAATTTATAACAATGCATTGTTGTGTCATATTCAAGAGCTACAACGAATTAAAATACTTCCAATGATTTTTAAAAAAAAAATTCTATAAAAAAATATAGATAAAGTAATTAGAATCTTGTTCTTTTATGTCAGGCTGGTTCGGATTGGTTGTACATAGTTCCATGGGGACTTTACAAGCTTATGCTTGATGTAAAGGAAAAATATCAGAATCCGGTCATTTACATAACAGAGAATGGTAAGTAGTCGTGTTTAATATTATTATGTCATTTATAATTAAACGACTTATAAAAATACTAGAGTCGTTTTCCTTTTACCAAAATAATATCTCTACGATTTTTGTAGGAGTGGATGAAGTCAATGATAAGTCAAAAAGTTGTGCACAATGCCTCTCAGATGAAATAAGGATTCACTATCATCAAGATCATCTCTACAACCTTAAGCAAGCAATGAAGTAATTAGTTAGTTGTTCAAATTAATTATTATGGAAGTATTTACTACATAGCGTTGACTCAATTAACATTAAAGATTTTGCTTTCCTTTTTCAGCCAAGGCGTAAATGTGAAGGGTTACTTCATTTGGTCTTTGTTTGATAATTTTGAATGGGCCGCGGGATACACTGTTAGATTTGGCATTATTTTTGTAGACTACGTGAATGGCCGTTACACAAGGTTGCCAAAAAACTCAGCTGTATGGTGGAGGAATTTCCTCAGCAAGAAGCCTGTAAATCCATCAAACAAAGAAGCTGAAAAAGTTGACGAGCGCCGTAAAAGGCTAAGAAGCAGCTAATTGAGCTTATAAAAATTAGTGCTTCCTTAATGTTATGTTGAATAATGCATGGTTGCAATTGTCGCTTTTGATTTGTTTCCTTTTTGTTGCGTGGATTGAGTGTTTCTACCTGTACTCGTTGTTTTCAAATAAAAGGAGGTGGCCACTGAGGCTCCGACTCATGTTGATCGTTTTAATATCATGTTCTTCCAATTCTCTTTGATTTGATAAAAATGGTCTCTAATAATAAAAATAAAAAATAATAGAAATTTCTTTATCTAATTTTTGTCGCTGTCGATGGTCCGGTAAAGGATTTAATAGAAAATCGGAGTAGAATGACTGGCATTCTAGCTGTTGTGAATTGGACTGTATTCCTCATTGCAAGTTGCAATAGATCAAAAATTAAAGGTTTGGACAAAATCATCGTCCAAGCTGGAGTGACTTTTTTCTTTAATATATACAGAAATCAAAATTAAAATTGTTAAAGTATATAAGTGTATCAATAGGTGTATGCATGAAAGCATGTTGTCTGAAGCACTTGACATGGAAGTGAAATGCAACTAATACTAATCCTCTGGAAAGATGGTGGAATTATCATTTTAGAGATTTCTTTAGTTCGTTTCGTTAGGCATGTTTAGTTTGTTTTTGGAAGTAATGTCTTTGATCGAGTCTATAATCACGATGTTCTTTCGCCGCAAGTGATGGTTTATTAATAAAATTTGGAAGTCCCGCCCTCCTTTATTTAAAAGAAAGAAAGAAAAAAACTCTTCTACCAACTGTTGTTACGAAGTTCTCACACAAGTAGACAGTATCATTTCGTATAATGACTAAGTGTAATATAATCCCATAAAGTTTAATTATTGATCTTACTTTAATTAAAATTAACTCTAACAGGGACACACAATTTTAAGATATTGTTTTTAAGGTTAATTTTTCCTAAATAACAACTAATTAAGCTATTGAATGTGTAGAAAAGCCTTAAAATGAAATTCACACAAAGAACTAGGACCATGGATCCACCCTTACTTACTTTATTTTAATCTCAAGTATTGGTCAGTTGTCAATTCTTGCGGAGGTTGAAATTCAACGATCCAATTACAATCAAACGTCTCTCTCTCTCTATACTATACTTGTAAACTTAATTATTTTTAAGGGTGTGTTTGATTATAAGCATGTAATTTAGAAGAAAAGAAAATAAATTCCAGGCAATTGATTTTTTTAAAACTTATTTGCATGTTAATTATTAGTTAAATGTGTTTGATTGATTTAATTTCAACATAAAAATGTTATGTTTGTCTATCTTTTATTGATAGGTAGATAAGAGAGAGGGAGAGAGAGAGAGAGAGAATGAATGAATTATCTAGAAAATAAAATCTTACTATCCTAAAGAAAATATTTTTCTTATTTGTAAGAAAAATACAACCAGAAGTAAGAAAATATTTTCCATGGAAAAAAAAAAATCAATTAAACACTACAAAAACAAGAATTTGGGTAAAAAAAGACATTTTTCATGGAAAATATTGACAATCAAATTCACTCTAATAAATTACGATATAAGCATGCATTAAATCACATAGCTGGACATAATTTTATTATACAAATACAAGTTTTGGATGAGCTGACGGGAGACAAAAGTACAACCCTTAATAATGAATCACTTTTACAACTTTGAATTTGTACCTTCTTCTATTACAAGATGCCCTAGTGGAGAGGAAACCCCTTGCATGGCCACTAAGATCTTCTACAATGTGGTATAGATAGTGGTGATAATGGGTCGAGCCGATCGTGCTCAAAGGTTGAGCTCGGCTCGGCCCACGAGCTGAGCCGAGCCCATGAGAGTTTTTTTTTTGTTGTGGAGGTGGAGGTGGAGGTGGAGGTGGGGGTGGAAGAAGACGGTGGTGAGTGTGTGTGTGTGTGTGTGTGTTATTTTTTATTTATTTTTTATTATTTAATTATTCAATGGGAGAAATATAAAATTACTCTTTTACCTCTTTTTAAAATATTTAAAATGTGGTCAAAGTTAAATTTTTGGTCAACTGACAGAATTATGGATGAAAATCGTCCAAAGGGCTTCACCTACAATATTTGAAAATGTTAGGGGTGACGGTTGCAACAAATCAAAAGTTTGTGAAAAGTCTACTAATGTTTCAAAGGTTTGGGATTTTGCTACAATTATCCCTAAAAAAAGTAAAAACTTTCCTATAGACTAGGAACACGTAGAAAAGCATAAAGTCATGATAAACAAAATTCTATTGGCCGGGACAACAGATGACTCAAATAACTTAAAATAAATTAATACTTCCAACACAGATCACGACCCCATCTTTATCGATTGTAGTTTTAAAGCTAAAAGGGTGCCTCTTTGCTTTTAGATTCATAAATGCTTGGGCTAAACACCTTTAACATAGAGTGCACTTGGGTGGAAATTTCGAAGACTCGAGTGAGGGTAACAATGTGGGAAAATGGGTCTTTGTAATTGGGTTTGAACAGAGTAGGATCTTGTATTTTAATAGTTTAAGGAATGAAAATATTGTGTATTTTGAATAGATACGAATTTTTTTTTTCCTGTTCAATGAGGCCCCAGAAAAGACGATTTCGTTTGTTTTTTTTTTTTTCACTGATGTTTCCTATAAGTGCAAGTATTTTAGATGAAATTATATATGTATGAACGTAACGCTATTTAATTTATTTGCTAATCCAGTAAAGAAACATCAATCAAGGGATAAATTTATCTTCTTTTCCAGCACCTTCTCATTTAGTGCTGGTGGTCCAATCCAACTAAATCATGGCAGATTGAAAAGGTTACGAGTTTTTCATTTTTACCGAATCTATACCTTTTCTGCTGGTTGCTCAACAAGAATTTTCGAGTGCTCTAGTGAGGAACCAAGGCCAAGCATTCCTCTTTTGTTCTTACATCAAAATATTTGTGCCTAATGCAATCCTTCCAGTCGCGCCACATGTTATTATGAGTTTTGAAACAAAGCTTTTTATACTCAGTTGGAGCAGTGGTATTTGCCTGCAAGTGATTGGAAATAATTAATTTCCATTTGCGTACGTAATTGGTTAGTCACATCCCATTGCATGCAAGTGTTCGACATGAACTCGCCTGACACCTGGGTTTTTAATTGCAGGTTGCATAAGCTCATTCCAATTCAATTCAAGGTTTTTACCTGGTTCAATTTGAAGACAGTATAGTATCCACTTTGGAACATACGAACAGATGAATTAGGATTTGCCTTTGAATTGAAAAGTTGTGGATTCCATTAAAATTTTTGTTAAAATTAATTGTTGATTTTAATCAATATTTTTAGCCGACCAAACATCCGCTTAATCATGAAAAATAACCGGAGGAAGAGTGAAGTGAAAACTCATGTTAGATTGAAGTGGAATCTAGTACTTTTGTCTTTGGCTTGGGAACAACTTTCAAAAGTAAATTAATGAACCACGTGCTACGTTTTTTGCTAAGGGAGAATCGTATGATTCTCCATAATATTTGCCAAAATATTATCTTGTACAGTTGTAGGGACATTTTTTATAGTTGTAATTTATTCTTTCCTATTATATATAGGATCTAACAACTGTAATTATTGGGTATATAATCAGGAGTTATCTTCTCCATTCGATAAGGAGGATTTCAGTCTTTTCCATTGTTTTATCAAACACCTTTATTTTTAATTTAAAAAGAGCAAAGAAAATATACTCGAAATAAATGGCAATCGCTGTTTCTAAAAGGAAAATCTCTCTCATTTTCCGTCTTAGAAAGAAGTTATATGCTTATGTTCTGCTCATAAAATCTTATAATTTTTCTTTCTCTGATTATTCAAATATGTTGTATTGTGCTCATATTCTATTTCAAAGAGCAGAACAATGGTGCCAGATTAATAATATAAGGTGCATAAAAAGAAAGAAGAGAGAAATTTACTGGATGCTAAATGTGGCAACAGGATTGTTCTATTTAGCAGATACAAACCAAAGATAGCATACCCATTTTGATAAATTACTTTTCATTAGAAGCATTCTCCTCCAGGCGAAATTTCTGTAGTAGTTTTTAGGCCGGATTTTCTGAATTATTAGCTCTCAATGTATGAACTTTAAAAAAATTGAAGGCAAGTACAACTAAGTGTACGAGTTAAACATATGTATTTAAAAACCAAAAATCTAAGAAAAACACGTCATTTAGATAATATTTCACTTACATAAACGTTAATCCATATGTGAAATTCCTTGTTATGAATAAAGCGTTGAATATCTGATCACTAAGGAAAAAAAATCACGATTCACAATTTGAGTACAACCGCCTAAAAAAGTTAGTTCAATCAAAGCTGCAACCGCATATTTTGGCTATGATTTATCGATAGCTAAAGGAAGAAGTTGTTGCATTAAACTACTATTCTCTTGACCTTTGTGTCCCTATATGAGCTTCTTATCCAAATTGACAAGCCTAGAGATACTGGATGCGTATCCTTCCGGAAGTTTGATATCCCTTCAACACTTCACAGAATGCATATTTCTCATCCTTGCTCATAATAAATGATGTTGGAGGCAAGCAAAACTTCCTTAGCCTTCAAAATAGGATGCAAAGGCAACTGTATTCCCTTTCATTCAAGCCATGGCATGCATTTAAATTATCTTTTGACTTTCTACACCTAATAATGTGAAAATGATACTACCGCAAAAAAAATTTTAAATATGCATTACATCAAGATTATGACGCATCAAGTTTTGTTAGTACAGAAGCTCACAAAAAAAAAAAAAAAAAATCCCAGTTACCACAAGATTTTTACTCATCTCCTCTTTTCCTCTCTTTAAGACCATCTGTAGAGATAATATGGCATAATGATGGTGATTATGCTGCTGACAAGACTATTGGTTGGATGCTTTGACCGGTTTTGTTAAATTGGTGACTACTGCTTCTATTTTTATAAAAACGCTCTAATGTAAAATGCGACTTCTTTAGTAGGTTTTAAAGGCATCTGATGTCGTCAAGTGTCAACCCCTAACATCGTTGGATGGATGACCTTCTAGTGACTTCTAATATACCGTTCATTAGCCTAGGGTTTTGTAATGGGATTCATTCATTCATCTCTCTATGACTCTTGTAGTTCTCTCATCTCTTTCTCTCACTCAAAAGGCAAAAAGCTTGGTTTTGATCTTTTAGATACTAACAACTTGATATGCATCTTGAGTGATTTGTATATAGTTGAGGGTTATGCTCTTGAGTGAACAGTTGTATAGATCGAAAGTCTTGCTTGATGTAATCTTGAGTGATTCATTCAGAGAGCTCAAAAAGTGTATCTTGGCGATTTCTTTGGTTCTATTTTTTTCTTCTGGTGACAGAAGCTCAAAAAGGGATTATGAACTTTATATTATGAACATCTTACCGTAGGGTGAAAATCCTTATATTCTCTTATTCTTTATTTTTAGTGCTTTATATTTCTGTGATTAGGAACTTTATGTTCCAAACCTCGTCTTAGAGTGAAAATCATTGTGCTCTCTTATTCTTTATTTTTTAGTGTTTTATATTTCTGTGATTTGTTGGTAAAGTGCCTAATAATCTTAACCTTAATAATCTGAACCTAATCTTAACGGTAGTATCATAGCGGTTAGACGGTGGTTCTTGGCTCCGATTTTAGTAGATCTGAAAGTGTAATACTTGGTTCAGTAGTTCGTTGTTACTTCTGAAATAATAAAGGGATTTGGTGAGTTCATTCCTATTTTACGGTTTAAGTACAGATTATTTGCTTATACTTTATAATTTCTTGCAAACATGTTTAAAATCATTAGATCTGAGACTTTCTTGGCCAGAAATCTGTCGAGTTGCCTGAAATCTGAGGGTTGTCTTGATTTTTGTCAAGGATCTAGATTCTAACTCTCCCCATGTTTCTTATTATTGTATAATGTATAGTGTTATAATTTGTACTTGTTTTGTGATAAAGAAACGTTTCAGTGACTATAAATTTTAGAATAAACTACTAAACTTGTATATAGTCTTGAAGTGTTTTGTGATCTGCATATATTGTTTCTTTATTCAAATTTCTTGATCATGACTTCTTCAAAATTTGATTTGGAAGTTTTTAACGATAAATAAGACTTTAGTATCTGGTGCCAAAAAATAAAAGTACTTTTACTTCAACAAAAATGTGCAAAGGCTATTGGTGAATCATGACCTACAGATCTTGAAGCTAGTAAAGTAACTGAACAAGATGAAACTGCATGAAGTTCCATTTTTCTACATCTGTTGATAATGTGCTTAGGAAAATTGGTTAAATAAAGACTGCTGCTGAATTGTAGAAAAATTTTGAAACTACATATTTGAACAAAAACATTCCAAATAAAGTGTATCTTTTGAAAGAATTTTTTGGTTTTAAACTGGACCCATCCCTAGACCTTGAGGTTAATATTAACAGATTCAATAGATTATCTCATGATTTAGCCAATTGTGATGAGAAGCTCTCAAAAGATCAGCTAGTTGTGGTCTTATTAAATTCAATTAGTGATAAATATAAAGTTGTTAAAATTGTTATTGAATATGAAAGGGAAACTCTAACTACTGATGTTATAATTAGTGCCTTAATAAACAAGGAGTTAGAGTTAAAATTTGAGAAGAAAGAATATGCCAATGGGGAGAATCTGATGGTTAAGTCCAAGCATAATCCCAAAAATTGTAAATTAGGGCACAAGAAAAAGGAAAATCTAAAAGATAAAATAAAAACAAAAAATAAAAAAAGTTTTTAGTGTCAAGAAGAAAGTCATTTTATCAAAGACCACCATAAAAAACTTAAAGATAAAAGAAATAAGTCTAAGATTGATAGTGATGCAGCTTTAGCCTACAATAATGAGGCTAATAAATATGAAGTTTATGTTGTTTTAAACTATCAACCTAATCAATAATATATTCTTCACTCAGGTTGTACATTTCACATGTGTCCTAACATAGAATGATTTACTGAGATTGAAAATGTAAATGGTGTCCAAGTTTTAATGAGTAATCATATAATATGTCAGGTTAAGGGAATACGAACTATTACTTCAAGAGTAAAAGGTAATAATCAACTAGTTTTGGAAAAGACTATGTAAGTTCCTGATTTACAAAGAAACTTTATTTCTTTAGGTATTTTAGATAACCTAAACTATGACATTATGATTAATAAGGGATACATAAAATTTGGAGGGACACAATTGATTGTTGAAGCCCCCAAGAGACATGGACTTTTCATTTTGCAAACTCAAAATTTTTTTGATTCTACTTCAGAAGCAATCTTTGTTCAACATGATAAATCACAAATATGGTACAAAAGATTAGGTCATAGTAGTGAAAAGGGTTACAGATTTTAAAAAAACAAGATGCTTTTGAAAAAGATAATATTGAGAAACTCCGTTTTTGTGACCATTGCATCCTAAAAAAAAAAAAAAAAATAGATTATCATTTTTACTTGGAAACATGCTGACCTTTGGGGATCAGCTTATGTGCCAGCTCATACTAGTTTTAAATACTTCCTTTTGGTCATTGATGATTTTTTTAGAAAAAAATGGATTTTTCTCTTCAAATCAAAGTTTGACACTTTCAACGTTTTCAAAGAATAGAAAATTCTAATTGAAAATCAAATTGACAAAAAGATTAAAGTGTTAAAAACTAAAAATGGTTTGAAATTTTGCAATTTTAAATTTGATGAGTTGTGCAAATTGTATAGTATATTAAGATATAGAACTGTGGTATACATTCTACAACAAAATGGCAAGGTTGAAAGAATGAATAGAACTGTTCTAAAAAAAAAGTAAAATGCATGCTTTTAAGTTCTGGACTCCCAAGTTATTTTGGTGGGAAGCTGCAAAAATTGCTAGTTATCTGATCAATAGAAGTCCCGCTAGTACTATACATTTTAAAACTCTTGAAGAAAAAGAAAAGTGGACAGGAAAACTTGTAGACTTCAGTAATTTGAGAGTTTTTGGACATGCAACTTTTACACATCAATCCGAAGGAAAATTAGAACCAAGAGCTCTTAAGTATGTTTCCATGGGCTATGGTGAAGGAGTGAAAGAGCACAGACTAGGGAGACCAAAGGATATAAGATTATTATAAGTAGAAATGTCGTATTTAATGAAAATGATCTACCTTGTTTGAAAAATGAGAAAAATCGAGAGTCCCTAAGATAGACTGACAATGTAGAAAGAGAGATTGAAATTGAGGTGGAGGATGTTAATGATGAAAATCAACAACTTGATGTTTGAAACTCATAGTAATAAACGTTCTGAACAATCTGAGGCTGATTTGGAAGCAAATCAACCTTAGATGATTATCAACTTGTTAGAGATAAGCAAAGACGACATATTAGACCTCATGTCAGGTTTGATGATGAAGTTTCTTTTCTGACCCTTCAAGGGTTCATTGAAGACGAGCCTGAATCCTTTAAAGAAGTTATAAGTAGTAAAGATTCCAATAATTGGCTAACAGCAATGCAAAATGGAATGGAATCTCTTAAAAAGAATAAAACATGGATTCTGACCAAAAAAATGAGAGAAAAAGGATTGTTGACTGTAAATGGGTTTTTAAAAACAAAAGGAGAGAACAAAAGGATAATGACATCACATATAAGGTTAGACTTGTGGCAAATGCTTTAATAAAAAAAAAGGAATAGATTTCAATGAAATTTTTTCTCCGAGTGTAAAATTTACAAATGTTAAGAGTATTTTTAGCTTTAGCCACACAGTGTAACTGGGAACATAAAACAATTTACATGGAACAATGAAAGGGTTTTGAAGTAAACAAAAAGTCTGATTTAGTATACCGTCTTAAAAAATCTTTATATGACTTAAAACAAATTCCAAAACAATGGTACAAGAGATTTGATACTTTTATATTTGGACATGGTTTTGAAATGAATAATTTTGATACATGTCTTCATTATAAAGGAAGTGGAGGTGAAAATTCACTTTATCTACTCATTTATGTAAATGACATGCTTTTAACCAGTCATGATATAAATGAGTTAGAGTAAATAAAAAACAAGTCGAGATCTGAATTTGAAATGAAGGACTTAGGTTATGTTAGAAAGATTTTAGGTATCAAAACTAAAAGAGATAGAAGAGAGGGCACACTAAGTCTTAGTTAAACATCTTATATTTTGAAACTATTGGAGAAGTTTGCTATGTCTGATGTTAAAAGTGTGAGTTTACCTTTAGCAAATCATTTTAAACTTTCAAAAGAACAATAACCTAAATCTGAAGAAGATTTTTAAAGAATGGAAAGAGTGTCATACTCTAATGTTGTTGGGTCTGTTATGTATTTAATGGTCTGTTATAGACGTGATTTAGCATATTCAAGAAGTGTATTGAGCAGATATATGTCAAATCCTGGAAAAGCTCACTGGGAAGCTACAAAATGGCTTCTTTGATACATTAAGGGAACTTGTAATTTTGGAATCTAATATAGAAAGCAATTTGATAGTGTTATCTTTAAGGGGATATACTGATTCTAATTATGTAGGTGATAAAGATAATAGGAAATCCACTTCAACCTATATCTATACTTTATGTAGTTCCTGTATAAGTTGGAAATTCCAACTACAAAAGATAGTTCTTTATCTTCAATAGAGGTCTAATGTATAGTTGCAAGAGATGCTATAAAAGAAGGGATCTTGTTAGGACTCTTAAATGAATTTGATTTTATTAAAGATGTTGTTTTGTATTTAGATAGCCAGTATGTCATTTATTTGAGTAGAAATCATGTTTTACATAATAAATCTAAAAATATTGATGTTAAATTTTACTTTATTAGAAATGTTATTTCACAAGATGTTGTGAAACTTGAAAAGATTTCTACTTATTTTAATCTTGCTAATGTAGGTACTAAGGTGCTGTCTTTAAACAAATTTCACGATTGTTTAAGTCAGCTGAACATTAACTCTTGCTAATTTGTGTATCAGGTAAAAGAGAAAATGATATCATGTTTTGAAGGAACCACTATAGATAAAATTGGAATTATTATACTAAGGTGGAGATGGTGGAGATACTATGGCACAACGATGGTGAGTATGCTGCTGACTGGATTATTGGTCGGATGTTTTGACCTATTTTTTTAAATTGGTGACTGCTGCCTCTATTTTTACAAAAATGCTCTTTTGTAAAATGTTGACTTCTTTAGTGGTTTTTAAGGGCATCTGATGTCGCCAAGTGTCAACCCTAACACCGTTGGATGGCTGACCTTCTAGTGACTTCTAATAAACCGTTCATTTGCCTAGGGCTTGGAATTGGGATTCATTCATTCATCTCTCTGTGACCTGTAGTTCTCTCTTCTCTTGCTCTCACTCAAAAGGCAGAAAGCTTGGTTTTGATCTTTTAGATACTAATAGCTTGATATACATCCTCAGTGATTTGTATATTGTTGAGTGCCATATGTTTTTGAGTGAACGGTCGTATAGATTGAAAGGCTTGTTTGATATAATCTTGAGTGATTCATTTTGAGTGCTCAGAAAGTGTATCTTAGAGGGTTTTTTTGGTTTCAGTTCTTAATATAGTGGTTTCTTCTGGAGACGAAAGCTCAAAAGGGATTAGGAACTTTATGTTCTAAACTTCTTATCTTAGGGCAAAAATCCCTGTGTTCTCTCTTGAATTCGATCCACAGTTAACATAATTTCTGCAACATTTGAGTGGCAGACAATTTTTTTTTTGGAAGCCTAAATTATCGTCTTCCATCGAAAGATGATTTATTAGACGAAATTTATGTGTCGAACGCAAGAATTGACGATGAACCATGTAGCATGTTTTCTTTCCATTACTCAACCTAAGAAACTTTGTTTATCTTCATAGTATGAGCAAGCGAGTAATCCTTTTGTACTACACCCTGATAAGTTAGCATATCCTGGAAGATCATTGAAAATCCATAACAATGGTGCATATAATTTGAACATTTGATTAGTAGGTAAATCATATGTCAATACACAATCGTTCCATGTTCCAACAGCTCCTTAATAAGCAGTTGCAAGTACATATCAATATTATCAGTGATAGAATGAAAGGAAAGAAAGAAGAAATCATGTGATAAGGCCCCGCCTGGTTATTATTTTCTGTTATAGGGATGAGAAGTTTAGTTGGTGGTTGCCCTATGCTACTAACTCTCCGGAGAATCACGATTGAATTGGCTATCAAACATGGTTTCGATGAACCATGCATCTGTCTTCAAATTCTCTATCAGTGTTGGATGGGCAGTTTCTGCAATCTCCCCAGTGACTTGAGCTTGAATGGCCTGGTCAATTGCTACTGGCGGGAGGGGAGGAGCTAGCAGACTCGAAATTGGCCCATCCTTCTCATTAAGTTCTTCCCAAGTCTGGAGCTCTTTCACCTTTTCTGCTGCTATTGAGCAGAACACATTTATTTGATTCAAGTCAAGTTCATCAATGCTTTTACCTTCAATAAGACCATTCATCAAAGTTTCGTACTCTCTGTGATCATTCCTTATTTGTATGTTTCTTAGTTTTTCTGTCTCTTCTTCAACTTTCTTTACCAAGTATTTGTCATGCATAACCATTTTCTTCTCTCTTTCCATTTCTGAAAATTCAGAAAATGTGTTTAGCCTTGCTCTAAAATCATCTGGAGATGGCCATAGGGTGGTATTGTTTTGTCCTGGTTTATGAATAACTATTCCTATATCAGAACCAGACAAGATAGAAAGCTGGCTCGCTTTCTTGACTAAACCTTCTGTCCTATTTTTTAGGATATTGTTTCTTGTACTCTCTTGGGCTATTTTGACGCGTTTAACCTTTTTTCTTGCCATGGTTAAAAGATTATGATAGTGTACTTACATTCTTCAGGCGGAAGATATATATACAAGATAAATTCAACTGATTTTAGTAATTGCTTTATTAGAATTTAATGTTGTCAACATTGACTCAAATTTACATTAATATGAAAAGATTAGCATTTTGACTTACATATTTTGCATGTATGATAAAACAACTAAATATGACATATTAGAATTCATGACATGAGGATCAATAATTCAATGATTTCTCGAGAACTCGAAATGGAGGCTGTTGAACAGCCAACTTTTCGTAAGTTTTTGAATTTTCACATTTATAATCGAGATTTTAGTTGTTTCCGGTTACATTGTTTCACAATTTTTAAGGTCATATGAATAAATAAAAAATCAAAGTCTTGAAAATTTATGCCAATGCATTTGTCGACAATTTAGTTTAGCCAAATGAACAATATGTACATTAATTACTAACTATTGATATATTTTTAGTATAAAGCTTTTTACTAAATCTGGTCAAAGATTGATTGAAAAGATCAAGAATTTGATTGAATTGGCAACTATGGAAAAATCTTGATAGATTTCGTGTATTAGTGCATGCAATAAATATTTGTAAAAAAGCTATATTCTGTGATTAGTATTAGATTTTATTGATAGCGAAAATCATCAATGGTTAAATTGTTATAATCTCAAAAATGGTTTGTGGGAATTCTATGCAATAACTTGAAATACAAACTCTTGATTTAAAGGCAAATTACTACATCGTTTTATTTAAAACCCTATTTGTTCCTCATCGATAAAGAGTGCACAAGAAAAATCAAATATGCCTCTGGGACAAAAAATGGAAGTACTTTGAAATATTGATTTTTGTTCACGGATGACTATGCTAACATCGTAAACAAGTAATATAAAGTGTGTAGATGGTCGATCAGACAAAGATTATCATATTTGTAATCAAGTAAATTAAGTTACTAATGAACTTATTTAACTAATTGACAAAATAATTTTTATATAACTACTTATATTGAATTATTTTACGTTATTCATTATGTAGTAGAGATAACTATAGACTACACAGTTATGGCTAGGTTGATTGAACTTGCATATACATCACTATTTTCAAGTTATTAATTGTCGTATAACTTTACTAATAAACGTACACTATTTATGGTATAAATTTAGACCGATCAATATAAATGATATAACATAATTAGATCAAATATAGATTAATAAATGTGTGTATTATACAAGATTTACCTAGTTCTATTCGGTAGGAGCAATCAATCTATGTCCCTGTATATCTTAGTATATTTACATATTTATTTGAAATTTGGTCAATGTTCTTCATGGTATACATAGCATCTTAGTTATCACGATACACAAACTAACTCCAATTGGTTGGAGTAGCCGATCATATCATTATAATGTGATAAAGCATTTATTCAAGTTCGTAAATTCAACCTTAATCAATTGACTAAGATAAATCCTAGGGTCAACATATTCAATACATATTTTGGTCTATACTTTATTTTTAAACTTTATGGAAGTTATGATAAAACGAGTTTCTTATGCTTGTATTATTCATTATGTCCACAGAAAAAGCCATCGGATTACTCGAGTCTCTATTCTCTCTAATAGATCATGGTCCAACGTGTTCGGGGATAAATATCAAACTTACCAAATGAGAGAAGTTAAGGTCCAATTATGGTAAATAAGTTTAAAAAAATAGATCAAATGCCTTAATAAGTTAATCAAATATAGATATTTTCTTCGTTCCATTTTTCAATTAATTTGTTAGAAAAATAGATCGAATGCCTCCAAAGAAAGTTAAGGCACTATCTCAAACACTATTACGTGGAAAATAACATGGGCACTCGTTACATGTTACTTTTTGTTATGAAGTACTACAATGCTTGCAATCTATACAAAATTTCTTTTTTTTCTTGTCGAAAATATGTATGCTTAACTTAATTTATACAACTTATGCATCTTCTTGTTATGTGTTTTGCTGCCTTCACTTATTCTAATATTTGTAATTGTTTTGTAATTTGCAGTGCTATGGAGAAGATTAAAACTGACGCTACAATTACGACGAGATGTAAATGCATATAGTACATGATGTTTAAGGGATGCTAGGTACAAATTACAAGAACAAGCTTGCGAGAACTACTTTGGATCACTTCTTAGATTGAGAGATATTAGGTTGGTTTTATAGGTTGTACATCAATTATTATTGCGAAAGATTAAGACTACCAAAAAAGAAGAAGTATGGTTTAAGATCGGAGACAAACGAGCAAGATTTGAATTGGAAAAATTTATTTTAGTGATGTGCTTACAATGCATTTGTAAGTTGCAAGAAAAAAAATGAGCGACAAGTATAAGTTGAGATTCTTCGTCATCTAAGCGCACGTCCAGTGGACCACAGAGGAAAATACCTACATCAATTTATGGTGGCTTTGGGGACTAAAATGCACAAATCAAAAAGTGTAAGGACGTGAGGTACAATTTATGGATGGCCGATTGAAAGGAAATTTAAAATTCAAGGACTAAATTGTGCAAGATCAAAGTAGAATGACCTGTGCTGCAATTACTTGGAAGATTAAATTGAAGAGAGTAAAAGCCAACAAGGTGAGCACCTAGGCTTGGCAGAGCTGGTGCGCGCGGCCAACTACTGAGAGTAACCAATTTGAGTTGGCGTGTGCCTTATTTTAAAAACGATTTCAGTGTCGTATGTACTGAAATAATTGAATTCAATGTCGTTATGAATATTAGTGAAACAATGTGTATTTGATACTAAAACGACATCAATATCGTGGGTTTGACACGATGATCTGTGCAAGTTTTTTGGTATAACGATTTCTATTTTGTTTTATTGGTATATAACGACTTCAATGTCGTTATGAAAATTAATAAAGTAATATTTTTTTGTATTATAATGATATCAATATCGCTTTGTATCTTAGTAACGATTTGGTGTCGTTATATGAATCAGTACAATTTTCGTACTAGAATGACGTTAATATCATTTTCTATCTTAGGAAAGATTTCAATGTCATTATGCAAGTTAGCAAAGTAGTATGTTTTTCATACTAGAATGACATTAATATCAATTTTTATTTCAGTAACGATTTCAATATCGTTATGTGAATCAATAGAATTTTCGTACAGGAACGACATCTCTATCAATTGTAATGATATAAAAGTTGTTTGTCTTTAATTTGAAAAAAAATAAGCAAAGGAATGTAAAATGACTCCAATTCCGTTCTAGTAGTACAAAAGCACTAATAGCACAGTGACTGCAAAATCTAATAAATCATTTTGTGATTCTAATAAGTACAAAATTATAAAGTTATAAATCACAACAATATTACAACCTAAAGTTTCACTACCAACTGCTTGGCTCGTGCAAGTGGATCAAACTTGACCAGTTTTCTTACATGCATCTCTCCGACTGATATTTTCCTCTTTTTGACGGTCGCCTACCTTGTCTTTGTGGCAATGGTGGAAATACCTTTCTAGCCAACATATGCTTGGGAATTCACCATTCAACCTCATTTGGCAAAATGTATACTAATGCAGAATATGCTTGCTCCCAACAAAAGTTTATATAAAGGGGCTGCATATGTTATAGTCGTAATCTCCTTTAAACTTTATGGTAGCAATTGCATGCACGCATGAGGACTTGTCCAAATCAAGTTTCCTACATGTACATGTCATTTCATCCAAGTTCACAATGTGGTGTTCTAAATTGTCACCAATATAGTAAATGTCCAGAGATACCTGATTTACCTCTAATGCATTTGACTCATTTATTTCATGCACATCTTCTTCATTAAAGGTGGCGTGAGGTGAGTCACACATTTTTTTGGTTCAACACATTTCATATAACCACCTCCGCAGTGTCTCTCGAATATACTCTATCAAACCTAGTACGGAAAATTCTCGAGCACTTTTCAACAAACCATTTAGCGATTCCACGTTGTTCGTAGTCATGATATTGTTAATGTATCCAAGTAAAATGTGCTCTATCCCAATAATGAAAATCTTCCTATATTTGGTACTCTTTGATGCCCTTATTTTTACTGCATAGAGCTGCCATGTAGGATTGAGATTCTGTTATAGTATAAGCCTACGATGCTACCTTAAACAAAGTTGCAAGATCACTTCATGGAAAATTGGTCTTCAAGTTCTTTTGTAGGTGATATGTGCAATTATCATGATAAGCTAACTAAAAACGATTTATAACTTCATTTTTAATGTACGTTGCACGATCATATATAATTACAGGCTCGTCTGTATTACCTGTTATTAATCGTAATTTCTAAAAGAACCAAGTTCAGGATTCATCATTCTTCGAATCAACTACTCCTCGTGCGAGTGGAAATATTTGAAAATTTGCATCGTGACAGGTTGCTACAAGTAGAGTACCTTTCATTCTTGATGTTAAGAATGTGCCATCCACATAAATTACCCATTCGCATTAAGTTGATGAATCCACGTACACTTGGTCTTGAGGCCATAAAAAAAATACTTGAAGCGTTGATCATCAGTAGTATGAATAAATGTTATCGTACCAGGATTTGGCATCTCCAAAACATGAAAATATGCTGAAAATTTGGCATAACTCTCACGAGATTTTTAACAGATCAGTCTGCAAGCAAAATGTTTAGCCATATATGCTTTAGTATAGCTTACCGTTATCCTGAACTCTCAATGAATGTCACTAAGGATGTCCATTGGTCTGTAAACTAGATTGTCATCTTGATACTTATGGACAATGTTGTTTCTAATAATCATATATGAAGCATGCATATGGTCTCTAAGACAAACGCTCATGGAGCAAGAGTGATGACCATTGTAGTTTCGAACTTCGAAAATTGGATTTTCTTCGATCTTGGTTGCTCGCGAGCGTCACTTGCAGTTTTCATGAACACAAACAATTGTATAAGTGCACTTATTTGATTTCTTAATTTTGTATTCAAAGTGACACTTCACAGCCAATATTTATAATTTTGATATTAGGCCATATTTAGATGGAAACAATTGGTTGACTTGCACATCTTCATTTTCCAAAATTCTTATGTCCTACAATAGAGAGAACTTACACTTGTAGATACAATTTGGCTACATTCAACATCATTATCATTAGCTACATTCTGACTACAGGTTTCACCCGTATGTAACTCTACATCATTGTTGTCTGCTATAGGATAACTACATTAGCCATGTACTCTTCGAAAACTATCTTCACTTACGTCAAAACCATTACAATCTACAAATATTCTATCACCATTGTCATCATTACCATCGTCGCCTGTTCAAACACGTTCATCATCGTTGTTCATAAAAAAATTGTTCTCTACTCTTTATTAGTAATAAATATCCTTCATTACCAAAATCTTCTTGATTTTCAACAACTTCATTCGAAATGGTTACACAAAAGAAAAGTTTGTCTGCAGATGTTCACGAAAATATGTCTAATTAAAATCACTGCAAGTATACTGTTCGTTAACAAGTAGTAAAATTGATTTTCAGTCCAAGTATTATTCCTACAATGATTGATTAGTTTAAATTCTAATTACCATGACCTTAACCGAAATAATGAAAGAGAAGTGTTGTTGTAATGAAATTATAACTACATTAATGATAAGCATGCAATTATGAATGAATTTACTAACTAAATGCAATTTGGCGATGAATATAAATTAAAGTGTTTTCTAATATATAATGAATGTAACAGAATCAAGAATCCCTATGCAATAATCATTTTAAACCTAGCTTTACACTTTGACACACGGTTGAAATATTGAAGAATCAATGCTCCTAAATCATTTAACAGTTTATCTCGAGTAAAGTTAAACATATTACAATATGTGACTCGACTCTATCTCTATGACGGATGTGAACATGAAAGAATGCATGAGTTTTTATGAACACTTAAAGATTCACACAAGGCATATCGGTATATTTCTATCCCCTATCGGACCCTATGATGATCTATACTATGTCGAACATATTTCTCTTCTTTCGAATGCATGAAATAAGCCACCACACTCACACAATTACGTATATAATAATTATGGAGAAAAGAAATTCATATAAATCATTCAAATATCCCAAAACATGTTTTTGATTGTCAATAATGTAAAACTAAGAAATAAAAATCATATTACATATTTTATCTAGTTCTAGTATAGAATTAATCTAACCTAGCATGGTGGAAGGAAGAAAATCAGAAAAATAAGTAAAGAACGAATCACCCAATTCGATTCTTGAATTTAATCTTCGCATTGTGGTGTTGTTTTTCATGTTCTTACCTCTTTTTCTCTCTGAAAACCTTTAAAAAATCAGTCCCCCCTTCGTTCTGGACGATCCTAGGGTTTAAATACACGACCCAAGATTTGTTTTCATAGGTGTTTCGATCAAAATAGGAAACCAGAATTTTCGCCAAAGTTTTTTACTATGCGACCGCATAGTTTACTTCTATGCAATCGCATAGAAGAGTTGGTCGCCCGCATTATTTTTGCTGAATGGGTCTATGCAACCACATAGCTTTTATGCTATGCGACCACATAGACTAATAATCTTCCAACATGTTGCAATTTGGTTTTTAAACTTCATTTTACCTTTCTCGACCTCTTTTCCAACTTCTTTTCTTTCAATGTGTTATTTCAATGCTTAATTAGTCCTCGACATCTTCACAATGTGTTATTTCAATGCTTAATTAGTCCTCGACATCTTCACATTTTCACTTCATCTTTCGGGTCATTTTTCGATTATTTGCACATTGGCCCCCGAATTTTGATTTTCTTTCCTTTTAGTCATTTTTTCCCATTTTTCTCCTAATTTTCACCATATTCATCATTGTTGTTCTATAAAACACAAATTATATAGAATTAAGATATATTCCACATATTTATTCACAATTATCCATGTTTGTGACCTAAACTAAGTGTGTATTTATCAACAGACGGATACAAATCATTTCACATTGTTGTCATAATCAATGATCGTCGGTATAGTTGGACTTTAGACATTATAGGGACAAAAGCTGAAATCTCCATTTTGTGTAGCCTTGTACCCACATTCAACACATCTTTGACTTCATCATACAAGTCCACATAAGAAACCGTTTTCAAAACCAAAATATGCATTGTTTTCCCCTTGCCATTTTCTACATATTTCTATTTCCATGCACCTTCAACTGACTGCTTATATTCGACTGGATAATAAATTGATATTCATATCCAGGCCCCGGATTTGGGCAGAGGCAGATAGGCCAATGTCTCAGGCCCAATTCAAAGGGGGCCTCATTTTTTTAATTTAAAAAAACAAATTTAAGGCCCACATTCTTTCCTTCCTTCCCATCTCCGTACGTGCGTGCGATTCCTTGTGCCCGCTCCAAATTAACTTACTCCTAAGATCAACATTCGTTCATATAGTGGGTGATATATTCACTGATTCGTAAAAAGGAGCAGCATCCTTGTCTCGTCTCCGTGCCCTTTCTCCAACCCCAGCCATTGGTAAGTATGCATGTGATAAATTATTTTCTCTAATTCCCGATTCTTGTCCAGCCCACAATCTGTATGATTAAATGTTTATAGATGCATTTGAAATTTCTATATGATTTCATCAATCCATCTGCTGTATCATCTTAATGAGCTCGAATAAGCAAAAGTAATTTAGGAAAAGGAAAAGAAAGTCTCAAGTTGTCTTATTGATCAATTGAAAAGACAATAAAGTATGATTTTGTTGAAACAAATGCTCCTGTGATATACACTTGATCCAAATTTTGTATTTTGAATTAAGCTACACAAAATTGAAATATCCTCTCAATATACAAAACTAAGATCGGGCTATATGGATCACATTAGTTCCCTTTGAAACAAGCTATAGAATTTACCAATGTAGGATTAGGTCATTCAGTGGATTCACAAAGAATCATAATAAAGAATATTATATCTTAACCCCATTTTGGTTTAATCAACTTGACCTTAGGAAAAGGAAAAGAAAGTCAAATGTTATCACATATTGATTAGTCGGAAAGACAAGCAATATGGTTTTATTTATTTATTTATTTTTTGTTACTCGAAGCCGAAGTTTATGTCGTTAACTCTTGACAAGATTTTGGCCTTCATTGAGCTACTCAAGATAAAAAGATCATGTCAATTACCAGACGAGGATTGGAAGACAGACTTCTTTGTAGATGAAGGGATTAACAATTTTTATTCAACACAGCAAATTCAGGAACATGAAGAGTTTCTACTTGATGGTATTGGGAAGTTATAGTTCTGGTCTCTTGATTATCCCAAATTTCAATTTTTTTTTTTTTTTTGTTTTACTTTTAAGTTTTAAATTAATTGTTGGTTCTATAATATACTTATAAATTTCACATGCATACTACAATTTTGGGGGCCTAATTTATGAAGTTCGCCTCAGGCCCCCAAAATTAGAGGTCGACACTGTTCATACCGTATCCACGGTGTACATAATTGCAATTCAACATAAAAATTTTAAAATTTCATCAAATATCAAATGTTGTACGATATTGATAATGAGATGTATGTTGTCATGGGTTTCAAAAAACGGAGATGTATGTTGTTCGGACAACAAAAAATGAAATGTATGTTTCACAATAGAACATATGGTTTCATGAAGGAGAGAAGATGATAATAAAAAAAAAATGAGAATAATTGCATAGAGATGTCAACCCGACTTGGAAGAGGGAAGCCAAAATTGAATTAGGGCTATATGAAAATTGAAAGGGGGATTAGGGCATTATGTTTTTTTACATACAAGGACATTTTAATAATTTACAAATTGTATTTTATTTTTCTTTGTATATTTAGGTTATCTAACTAAAAAAAGATATTTCTTAGGCTTTATAAATAATTTTTGGCTTTGACTATGCCTTTTAAATGAAACTCCCCTAAAGGTTAGGGCTGTTTTTCACCAATTACCATTTATTTTATGTTACAAATCTAAATTTTTTTAATGGTGGATTATGATTTATTTATTTATTTTTGTTTACTGTTGTGCAATGCAAAAAGAATAACTGGGTAAATAAATATGAGAGAGCTGTATGTACGGCTTTTAGAAAAGGAAGTGAATAACATTCATAATTAAATCAAAAGGTAAGAAAAAATTCAATTTGAAATCAAAATTAAGAAAATAAAATAAAATCAAAATTTGAGAAGTTCCGAGAATCACTCTATCAATATGAAAATTCATGTCGAATCGCGCAACTTGTTGATAATGATACATAAATCTTATAAAGTGAATTCATACAACTTCCTTTTGATTTGAATCTTCTCATACTTTTTATCTAGTTTTATTTAGCTCCTTTTTGGTATTGGTTAAAATCAAATTTTAATATAATCAAAGTCAAACAATCGATATTAATCACATATTTCATTGATCCCACATCTTTTCAATCATATATTTCATTAACTTTTATCAAAATCTAAAAAAAAAAAAAAATTTAATCTTCACCAAACAAGGTTTAACTAAACTTTACTTGATAATTGTTGCCTAGATATGGGTTGAATGGGAGCTCATGTTTCGGAGAACGTGATTGCTGCTTGAAGCTATTTAAATGATGGTGGAAACCGGAGTGCAAGAAAGCATTTTATGACTTATTATTAGTAGATACAAAATTTGGGTACTGGTCGATACGTCGTAACTCATTTTAATCATACAGGTTTGCACTTATGAAAGTAGACAATGCAACTACTTTTTATAGACACATTTTTCAGGAAGGGGCTAGGAGAACTGTCGGCCAAGCAAATGCGTCTTGCCAAGTTGGCCTTTAGAAATTAGTTAACAAGGTAGTTTCTCATTCCAAGTCTAGAGGGTTAACTAAAACCATTGTCTTCAGAATTTCAACTCTCTTTTATGAATGTAATTGGGTCGTGGTGTTATTACCAAGTTGTCGCAAATGAAACCTATTAGTGGTAACATAATGGCCCATGCTACCATAACAAGGTTTGTATATGCTATTAGTGAGTCGTGCGACTTCACATTTGAATGTTACTCTATCTATGTTGAAGGCTTGCTTAATGGAAGAGAAGAGGTGAAGAGTACATTTGCAAAGTAGTGAGCTCTCCATGTTTGGCCGAAGCTGGAGCAAGGTTTCAAATCTATGTAGAAGGTGTATCAGATGCGAAGGATCGATCAATGGTACCTTGACATTTTTATTTTTTTTTTTGTATTTTTTTTGTTGGTTGAAGGTCATATAATGACGCAAACCCGGGAGCGGGATCAGGGTGGAAATCGTGGAATTAATTGAAAACGTTGAGAAAACCCAAATTCAGGTTTTGGACGATAGAATCTCGACCCACAAATTATTGAACCAAGTAACCAAACAAAAACGAAGTTTGAATAACATCTTGATTACAAAACCAACGAACCTCGATCTGCGAACGCCATAAATGATGTATAATCATTTGATAAGTTCTAAGGTTGAACGCCACAAATATTAAAACAATATTTGATAAGTTCGATAATGTTCAATCAATAATAATTAGAGAGAAAATTATCAATTTCAATAATCATAATTCATAACTTTTTTACAATGAAATAATAACCAAGTATTTATAGGACAAGCCTAAAACTTTAATTATACCGAAATTAACTTACTAAAATAACAAAAGATTGCAATAAATTAGAATCCTAGTGAAATACGGAAAATTCGGAAAAAGGGAAATTTTTACACAATGTACAATGTTGAAACGAATTTTTTTTTTAAGACGTGGGCACGCCTTACTAATCTGAGCGGATGCTGAAACGAAATTTTCTTAAAGTGTGGGCACGCATTACTGACCCGAACGGTCAAAGACTAATAGGCGGAATCTTTTGTCTTCCTTTGCTTGAATCAAGTTGCTACAACCCGTTTCGCCTATCGACCCCATCACGAAACTTGTCCCTTGGCTTGTCAACTTCTCCCATTTGAACTCCATTGCTCGAACAAGTGATTGTCTGCCCTGAGTCATAACATCCCATCTCTCTTCAAAAGGATTCGTCCTCGAATCTGTGCCTTGTGATCGCGTAGGGGATAACCAACCTGCTACCTAACTCATCACTGCACCACTTGGATCAAATGGAAAAAAATTTCTCCCATGACATAGGATCAATACACGGTACCCATCTATTTTGCAAGTATTGATGTACTACAACACAAATTCAATAAGCCATAAACGTTGTATGAACTCCCATGTACAATGTTCAACTTGAAAGAAAGAATTAAGTAAAATACAGTTGAATTTGTTAGCTTCCCCAACAACTCTGCTCTTTATTCCCCAAAATATTTTTTGCTCAACACACTCTTCTATTATTTGCCCACTCTCTTACTGAACCATCTCTACAATTTTTGTATCAGTGTGCTCGTGCTCCAACTCATTAATTGGTTCACGTTCCCCATAATCAACTACATTTTTCAATTCACCATCCTCCATCTCAACTTCCATATTTCTGGACTCCTCTTGCAATTCAACTCCGATGCTCTCTTGTGGTGTGATAATCTCCATCTCTTGCTTTTTCTCATCTGCATTTTTACNCCATCTCTACAATTTTTGTATCAGTGTGCTCGTGCTCCAACTCATTAATTGGTTCACGTTCCCCATAATCAACTACATTTTTCAATTCACCATCCTCCATCTCAACTTCCCTATTTCTGGACTCCTCTTGCAATTCAACTCCGATGCTCTCTTGTGGTGTGATAATCTCCATCTCTTGCTTTTTCTCATCTGCATTTTTACTTTCTATTTCTTCTCTCCATGGCTCCTCTCTTTTTCCATCACACTTAGCCACCTCACTATTTTCTTTCTTTTCGCTCACTTGTTCCTTAGTATGTTTATTTTGAGAATTAATCATATCGCAAATCTTCAAAAATTCTAGTTTATA
>CAIGRN010018221.1:0-16109 GCA_903798345.1 Fraxinus anomala
AACTATGCAGTTATCTTTACTTTTATCTTATGAAATTCTTGTTCAACTCTATGAACTAAATTTCCTGCAAAACACACATGCTTTGCTCCTCAACTTTCAACCTTAACGTGGAAAAATAAGATTCATGCTGATCACTTACAAATGTAAAAGCGTGTAAAATATATTACTGTAGATAGAATTTCTGGCATATTCTCGTGGTTTCCAAATTATACCCCTATTCATGCATCAGTTTTGTCACATGGGTTTTTTTATAGCCTGACGTCTCGCATTATAATTGTGCTCTGGACATGATCTGCACACCAATATTGCTTATATCACTGCTTCAAATAACAGGGATAGAGATCGGTATGTGCAAGGTGACTATCGTTTTAGATATGGATACTGCAAGCACAATCCTCGAAAAATGGTTAAGACATGGGCTGAGAAAGAAATGAGGAATCTTATGAGGTAAACACCCTGTTGGCAGTCTTATATGTCTTGTTACCTTGAAGGTATAGAGTATAACCGCTGCTGATATTCAAACTTTATAGCCTACCATTGACTCGTTCAAGAATAAACCTTGAAACTTCTACTTATTAAGTGCAATCTCTAGAAAACTGTGATTTGTTGAATGTTCCAGATGGGTGAAGCAAAAAGTTCATAGTTATAAAAATTCTTACAGGTGACTTGAAATTTGGAAACAATGGGTGGCCGTTTGTCGAAACACTTTATTCACACTGGTTTCTAGGCAACAATGTTTTGATCAAATGACTGTCACTATGGTAGTAGTTAATCAGGGAATTAAGTTTATATGAAATTTTAGTTTCAATAAATGTTACATATTGTTGTAGACTTGTTGGTGCTTTAGAGCCAAAATCAGGTTGAAAGGATTATGTCAAACATGTATGTATTATTTTTGTCTCTGTTGTGATTCAATTCCATCAGTGCTTGTGGGTGAACTGCAGATTAAGGGCTGCAGGAATCAGGTGTCCAGCTCCCCTTCTTTTGAGGCTTCATGTTCTGGTTATGGAATTCATAGGTATTGCCTTGATATTCTGCTCGAGTATCTTTGCTTTCATTGTTAGAAGTAATGGTGAATTTCATTTTATGACAGGCAAGGCAGGTTGGGCTGCGCCTCGGCTCAAGGATGCTGCTTTGTCTCTTGACAAGTTACGTGAAGGCTATGTGGAGGTGGGCTCAGATATATTTCTATTAGGTTCTTTAATTCTTGACAACTAGTTTGATGCCTGAATATAGAGAGGTGGGCTATGTAGACGGCTGTCTTGAGTTGGCTTTATATAAGCTACATCCGTTTGATCCTCTTATTAACTGATATCTGTTGGTCAATGTTGTCAGATCCAGAGTTATCATAAATCTACTTTCGACTTGGGAGATTGTTAGGAAATTTGGTACACCGTTGATCTGGAATGCTGAGTTTGTTAAATAGAATTGATATTTTCTGTAGCTTCCCTCTAATATTATGAGTCAAAAATGTTAAATTGAATTTTTTATCATAAAAGGACAAACCTTCACGCGAAAGGTTTGATGGCACTCCCTTTGGTCTTTCTGTAAATCAGATTAAAAAGTTATTGAGCCTTCTCTAATGTATCCCAGTCTTCACAAGATAAATAATTTATCATGACTCCATTCTACAAATTATAATGATCCACGGGAAGGGTCACGTTAGTAAACTGTCTGTTATGGGCTCCATTGTAACATTACTTCCTTTTTAGTTTAAAAAATGAATAACCGTCAATATATAGAAGATTACCTGTGAAAAGGGCCTAAATGTTCTATATATTTGTTTTTGATTTGATGTTACATGCTCCCCTCCCAACCCAGAAAAGAGGGAAAGAAGTTTGAGGTCAACTGTTTTCTGTCATATTTTCCAGATGATCATGGCCATGCGAACATTATATCAGAAATGTAAACTGGTGCATGGAGACCTCAGCGAATATAACATACTCTATTTTGAGGTAAATCTTTATTTTTTCTGGTTTATAAACATGGTACCTTTGACTACGAATAATTTCTGATAAGTGTATTGAGCAGGGACACTTGTACATTATTGATGTTTCACAATCAGTTGATCTTGACCATCCACATGCCCTTGATTTCCTTCGAGAGGATTGTATTCATGTTTCGGTAAGTTTCTCTCTCTCTCTCATTTTCTTATGTATCAAGGTTTTCAATTGAATAATTCATGCAAATGAACAAGTGTTATGGCAATTAATGATGATTAAATGGTGTGAGTGTGGCCTGCAGGATTTCTTTAGAAAACATGGCATAGCTGTTATGACAATTCGGGAACTGTTTGATTTTATAGTGGACCCCACTATTGATGATGATTCCGTGGACAGTTATCTTGAAGAGGTACATTTCCAATAGCTATTGTCTAATGGCAAAACTTTTAATCTTCATTATAATTTCTCCTTTTTTTTTTTTGCAGGTGCAACAAAAAATTTTGGCTAGAGGTGATGTGATTTCTGCAGAGGAAGAAATTGCAGATTCTGTATTTGTGCAGGTTTCAGCAGAATTCATTTTTTCTTTCTTTTTTTTTTCATAAATTCTTCAAGACCTCAGCATCTTACATTTTTGCAATGAACTTCACCAATAAATTTGTGGTTGGTTCCACAAATCCTTTTTCGACGCTCCTCTCAGTAGATCTAGCAACGTACCTAGAGTGATAAAAAAGTATGCGTGTAAAACTTGTTTATGGAACAAGATTATTCTGTTGTTGGATTTTTACTTGTTCATTGTAAGGCATGTTTAATGATTGTTGAAATCTCGTTACCTGATTATATTTTTGGCGAGTTTGTGCTTGCATAAGATCGGCAATTTCTATTGAGTGGTCAATTTCCGAATTACCAGCACTGTGTTGGATTTATGCTTTATTTTATTTATTTGAATAAAACCTAAAAATATCATCGACGACACATAATGCTTATATGAAATGAGTTGGAGACAAAAAAACAAATTTTAGTTAATGATTTGGGCAAGTCTTTTTCTACTGTATTGGCTAATTATGTTCTTTATTTCATCTAAGCTCAAAATTTAGGTACATTTTATTTTAGCAAAATGTTTTGATGAATAAATTATGAATTTCTCAATGCTACATTTTGTTTGTTTTTTCTAGTCGTTTATTCCAAAGACACTGGATCACGTGAAGAATGCTGAGGAAGACGTGCAACGAATTACAAGTGGCAATGATAAAGGGGACATGTATTATCAGACCATTACAGGTCTGAAACAGGCTCTTTCTATGGCCAATTCGTCTCAAGCAGAAACAGAGAAACCTCAGTTGAATGGAAATGGAAGTCCAGTAAACGGGACCTCTGCTCAGGCCGCTGAACATCCTGACTTGACACACGGAGATTCGGAGTCTGGAAGTGATGACAGTGGAAACGATTCAAGTGAATCAGAGGATTCGTCTTCTGAAAGCAATAAGCAGGGGCCAGCTGACAGGAAAGCAGACAGGAAAGAGAACAAGAAGAAGGTTAAAGAAGAGAAGAGGGAGGCTAGAAAACATAAAGTTCCCAAAGCCGTGAAGAAGAAAAAGAAAAAGTTGGCTAAAGCCAAGAAATATAGGTAAGCAGCAGGTTGTCACCAACTGAACCACCTCGACCTTGTAAGTATAGTATTACGTCTAGTGGAAGCAATTTTGCAATTTTTGAGGAAATCAACAATGTTGGCACACCTTATAGTGAGTACTCTATATTTTAAGTTATACTAGTCCTGCACTTCCTTGACTTCTTTTATCCATTTCCTTCTCTTCATACATTTGCACAAAAGATCCGAACATGTGCTCCCACATAACTTTCTTGTGATGAAGAGATGAAATAGTCTTGGTTAATTTGCAAGTTGTTTTGTCTGAATACTCATATTTAGTTTGGTTCTATTTCTGCATTGCTAAAATAAAGCTTTTTTTATTTATCTATAAAGATTAAGAGAGGTTGGTTTGATCTATGTATGAAGCTCTTCCCATGTTTGCTACTTAGCTCCAAAATTTAGCCCTAGGCCATTGCATTTTCTGGGCTTTATTGGAAGCCTGAAGCTAACTTTTAATCACACTGAAGCATTGATGCTCCTACTAGGTGTCGGTGTCTAGTACATATCTCACACCGACACTCGGACACTATTCGGTTATTTTATCGACGGTCTAAAGCTACTTTATTCATACCAAAGCATGGACACTTTTGCTAGGTGTTGATGTTGAATACATGTTAGGTATTGGCACTCTTCAAATATTATGCTTGTTTTATCGACGATCTGAAGCTCCCAACAATGACACTCTCCAGAGACTCTATAATCAATTTATTGGAGGTCTGAAGCTACTTTATTCATTCCGATGCCTAGACACTCCTCTTAGGTTTGTATCATACACTGATAACTTCAGATACACTTCAAATATATTGATAATTTTATCAGTGATCTCAAGCTACTTAATTGAGTCTTGAAGTTCCATATTAAAAAGTCAACTTTGTTAAGAGTAACTCAAGCCCTTTTATGCTAGATGTTGTTTTCATACAACATGTAATATGTTATCCTTATCGAAGTCTGGACAGTCCTTAGATACTTAGTGATCATCTTATTGTCAGTGTGAAGTTACTTTATCCTTGTTGAAGCCTTGACACCATTAGGCGTCGGTGTTGGAAAGATATTGGATACTGACATTCTTCAAATGCTATAAGATGTGTCTACGCTGTTTGAAGTTACTTTATCCATGCCAAATCGTGGACACTCCTCATAGGTGCAAGTGTTATCACATTGAAGACAACGCCTTCAAACATTATGTAAATTTATGTTTACATGATAGAATGCAGTCAAGTTTTGTTTAGCCTCCTTTTAGTTGAAAAAGAAGATTCTGAAAGGCAACAAAATATTTGATTGAATAATTTCATTTGTGTAGCTTTTCCCAACATTTCTCTTTCTTGCTATTCACTATTGCCTTGGGGCTAATTTACTCCGAGGTATGTTAAAGGGCAAATAAATTGTTTATTTCCATACAAATTGAAAGGCATTTCATTTTTTCAAGCTTAAGAAGCACTGCCATTAATCCATCACGGTATTCATCCCTGATATAGGTGATGATTTGTGAACTGTATTAACATTCTGTCTATTGGAGTCGGTCATCTAGTGGGGTTTTGACTTCATTTAAAGAGAGGTGTCCAATGTGCTTATAAACCTAAATGCAAGCTTACCGCATGTGATACGAGACTTGGAAGTAGTTATTAGAATTCACCCCTTCGAAACTGGCGTATACAAAAATAATGTGTTAGTTAAGCCCTCTTGGGGTTTGCCCGTCTTCAATGAAGAGGTGCCTGTTCTCATAACACTGTTACGAACAATAGGGTAGAATTCATCAAAAACATTCTTGCGAGCGGACGTGCTGAATGTGCTTATAAGCCCATAAGGCCAAGATTATCACGATCGACGTCGAATGCAGAAGTAGTAGCTATAGAAAAGAAATTATCAAATCTTCCATAACACAGAATTTAGAAAACTTGCACTGCAAGTTTCTCTTCAAATAGTACACTTTTATCTGCATATTATGGCAGGTTGTTTAGGGAAGTATACAACAATAATGAACTAACAAGAAAAGGAGTATTTCTACTCTGCAGACTTGCTTTACTTTGAGTGGAAGCAGGACCAGCAACTGGATAAGAAGCCATTCTTTTTCCTGCATTATAATCAACAACATATTTCTAGTCAGCACCATTCTCATTAGGTATTCCGAACGGAATATTACTGGACAAAACTGTACATGACAATAAACAACATATCGCTCCTTTTATTCCTTAATCTTTTCAAGTCAAGCCTATGTTCCAAACATACCATAAAGGGTTGAAGGAATTCTGCAGTGATCATCAATAGACATAACTGTGTAGGACAATAAGCAAGATTTTGATTTCTTTTATTCCTTAATCATATTGAGTATCGTCATGTTGAGTCTACCAACTAAAAATGCCCAGAACTATATAGGACAACAAACAAGATTTTCACTTTTTTATTTCTTTATCCTATTCAATACCTATAAAATTTTCACTTTTCTTATTCTTTCATCGTATCTGATATTGTCCAGTCGAGCATACACGCCGGGCATATCGTAAGGGAGTTAGAAGGAAATTCTGAACAGAACATACCTGCTGCCATAGCTGCGACCACTGCTGCTGCTGCTTCCTGTACTTCCATTGGAATTGCTTGTTCTGCTATTATCGCTGTTACTTGAACATGTAAATCTTTTCTTCCACCACTCCTTATCAGTCCCCTTTGATGACACCTCTGGCTTAGGAGAAACTTTTGAACTAGCATTATTTGTTAAATTGTTCTTCTTCTTGGATTTAAAAGTAATTGGAAATACCATTTTGAGGAATAATCCCCTGTCAATACTTCCATTTCTAATCATCTTTGCCCTCTTCTCTTTTACAATACTCTCCTGCCTTTTCACTTTCACCCTCTGATCTAGTACTTGATTATCATTATTTTTTATCCACTTATCTGATCCCTCTTCTTGATCTTGATCTTGAGTTTCTATTATAGACAGCTCTACAAGATCTTTCAAGGAGAGCTCATAAGAGGACTCAGGCAAATTCTTGACCATCTCCATAAGTTCCCCCTGCACCGTATTGTGGTGAAGAAGCGGCCGATTCGACGGACTTTTCTGTGGGACATTGTTCCATAAAGGTGGTGAGCAGACACCAGAATCTTCTTCTTCTTCCATGCTTTGATGAGTTCTAAACTGAACTCCCTGATCACCATTCCAATTCCTATAGTTCTCATAATTTTGAGCTGTTTTTCTAACCTTAGCATCAAAATTTACAATCCTCATACGCCCAAAACTCTCTCTTGTATAGCCGAGGGATTTTGGAAATTCAATTCTTGAATCATGCATGGTTTTAGAATGAAAGTCTCATGTACTGTTTGGAACAGAGATTTTTTTTATTGAAAAATGACCGTATCGAATATTAGAGATTAATAAATAGTAGGGTGTCGTGGGTTGGGATACAGTTTTAGAACGAAAATTCTTTTATGTGAATGACGACCATATTGAATAGAGTAATACAATTAGCAGTCGTTCACGATAATCACTTTACGTGACATATATGTGACTGTTAGTGATTTGATACATTAACGTATTAATCTTTATTGTCCCATTCATCAAATCATTAAGCGTCTATAACTCATAAGGCGACTACGATAACAAGCAACTGCAAATAACATTGTTCTATTGAATATTAGCTCAATTTGAAGGAAATTATGAGAGGTTGAGGGGGAGAGAAGAAAATGGTGAATTGGGGTGGCATTGTCATATATGTTGTCTCGATCCATCGCACTTTCCTATTAATGACAACAAAATTTTGATTGGCGTGGATAAATTTTTCTTGCAAAAAAGTCAATGATTTCTAGATGGGAGCAATCTTTCTCCCAAATTTCTTGTTGGTCTCCTCAAGCATTAAATTTTGTTCTATTTTCTTATGGAGGCCAAGTGCTGGCATGTCCTTTTCATTTCACGATAATTACTTTCTCAAGTTGTTGTATGAATAGATTTTTATTACCGTGTAGAATGAAAAAGCGTATTATTGGAATATTGGATTATTTTTGCTTTCAAAATATCCTTTTTCGGTATTGGTTACCGTCGTATGCTAAGCATCAACGATATGTCATATTAATATTTATTTATCAATGAATTAATATAACATGCCACAAATGCTTAGCATAAGATGAATACCGGCACTCATTATATATATAAGAAAAATCTTAGCCCATGTTTGACGTCCTTTAATTTAATTTATTTTTCATACTCATTTTTAACTACACTTTCATACAATAAAATATTTTACACGTAAATCTAAAATTTTTCCTACTTTTTAACCACGTACTCTCCAAAAAATACTATTCAAAATAATGTTTTTAAAATTTTAAGGATGCCAAACAGGAGTTTAATATTTTTTTGCCACCCCTCGCCCACACAACAATTGCCATCGCAACTATGTTTTTGTTAATAGCATAAGGGGGTAGAGAGAATGTCTAAACTTGGAAAAAAAATGTCAATAGAGCTAAAATTCTCAAAATTATGTTTGCGAACTATACCAAGTTCGAAATTGAAACTATAGATTAAACATAGACATCTAATTGGTTTAGCTTCTTGAATTCTTTCTCATCTATATCAAAAATGCTATTAGGGTGTGTTCTCTTTCCTTGCTTTTAAAATATTTTTGTTGATTATTATGAAAATGAATAAATTGTAGGCTTTGATATCTATATAAGTATGGTAACGCTTGGAACTCATTAGATTAATGTGTGCATTTTCGAATTTTCATCACCGGCTCTTCATCTTTCTGTTTTCGTGTCGGTTTAATTGTTATGGTTGATGGTTAAAAATCGTACCTATTGAGATGAAAATCAATGGTTAGTCTCGTGAGGAGACAGATTGAACTATAATTATGATTGACATCTCGATTAATTGATTTAGCATAAAAATAACCCCAAATTCCCTCTTTAATTATTATTTTATGTAAGCTTGTATTTGCAATAATTTGGTCGAAGTAAGGATAAACTTGGTTACATAATCACACCCGTGTGCAGTGCAGATGTGTATTTCCTCATCCAATACCTAATTAATTAGATTAGTCAAAAAACAACTCATATTTGTGTGCTTCACAAGTAATTGAATTATACTTATTTTCAATTTGATATTATAGAATAATATATTCGTAAGAATAAACGATTTTGGCTAAGCTTAAAAAATGGAAAAAATTGCAACATTTGCTTTCAGTCTATAGAAATCTCGTTTCGAAATAAATACAATCTTCAACCTATCAATTCTGTAACATCACGATCTCTGTCTTAACTACTTATAAGTCAATTTTCTTTAATTAAAAGTATAATTTAACACTTACTCTTAGTTAAAATATTTTTAACTATGTCTGGATAATTTCTAATTTTTTCTACTCCACTTTATTTATTTAATGTCAATTAAATAACTTTTTCCAATTTTTAACAATTAAAAAAAATTAAAACTTATGTACTTATGTATCACTTATAAGTCTGTCCCAAAGATATAATTGCTTCCAATTTCACATCAATTAAGAAAATATAATTAACAGAGTTGTATATTTTTCCTAATATACCCATACAATAAATATTGGTTTGAATATGAGTAATTTATATTCCTTTCGTACTATGGAAATGTGCTTATTTTCCTTTTTCATTTGAATCAAATTTTAGGTCACTCTTCATGGTGAAAGTATGATTTTTTAAATAGGAAGAAAATTATGAAATCAACTATACATTCAATAAGAAAATTTGTTTATGATTTGGGATTTATGAAAAATGAATGCAAATCTATCGTCATGGGGATAAGGGAATATAAGCCTCTATTTGATAATCATTATTTAAAAAAAAAAAAAAAAAATTCTATCTACTCATTTTCAATCGAATTTTGCTACTTATACATAAAACAATGTACATAATGAATTACATAATATGATGTTGAGGAAAATGATTTGTTGAAAAAATTCATTGTATTTTAAACTATCAAATGATAGAATGACACGTAATATTATGTAATTTATTATGTAAATTTTGATATACATATAGCAAGATCATTTTCAACCACACATTCACATAATAAAATATTCTGCACGTAAATCTAAATTTTTTTTCCTACTTTCTAACTATATATTATTAAAAAAATCACTATTCAAAACTCAATTTTACCCAGATAATGATTGTCAAACACGAGCTAAGTTAACTTTTTATGATTAGACAAGCTACCAAATAAATGAAAATACCTTAGTCGTTAGAATCACTAGTTTACTATGGGACCTCCAGAACTTGCATTCCTATGTGTTGCATTTTTTATATCGTAAGTGTATGTATCGTAATAAGTAGTATAGTGGACCTTTGAGTTCGGATATCGTTCATACGAAAACTATACTTTAGGATTTAATCTAATTTTTCTAATTCCTATTTGACAAAATCAAGTAAATAATTATGATGATTGTGATTATTTTTCCTAACTACTTTTAATTAATTGAAAATATAAAAATATTGCAAACAACGAATAATTGAAAATTCAAATATGTGATAAATATTAGGGCATAACAATTTCATCTATTAATCACCTTAATTCTTAATTCAAGATTAATAACATAATGTAGTGTTCGATCGAATTCTTATATTATATTCAATTTACTCCCATCGAGTTCTCATTAAGCCCATTTAACTAATTAAATTTCATATCTCTACGCGAATCAATTTTAGTTAATCGAAACACTGGTTCTAAGAATTCATATTATGACCACAATAATTAGTATATGTATCTCTATACGTTATACTAATTTACCGAATTTTATTATATGGTCTAAAACTCAAACTCACTTCTCGATTCATAAGAGATTCATATAATCATCAAATTAGTAATCAAGTAATTTAATGCATTAAACTCATAATAAAACCAATACATAAATAAATAAATAAATCACATAAATTTTGAATAGAAAAATAAAGGATCACAAGTCGACCACTGTTTTCCCTAGTATAAAAATTAGTTATTCATATGGTAAAAATAAATATACGCAAAAGTGGAAAAATATCACTAAAAATTGACGAAATATGAAAATTTCTGATATTTGCAATTTCCTTTTCTTTTCTCTTGCTTTCTTTTTTTCTTCTTTCTTTCTCTGCTGCAGTCGTTTTCTTTCTTCTCTTTTTTCTTCTTTTCTTTTCTTTTCTTTCCTTTTTTTTTTCTTTCTTTTCTACTTCAGCTACAGCCGCCGTTTGTCTAGCCATTTCAACGAACTGAGCCGCAAGTCGAAACTCGAAGCTCGGGCTCGGCTTGAGCAAAACTGATCCGAGCTTTTTTGGGTCCGCAAAAGCTCGACAAAAAAAAAGAGGCTCGACTCAATTTTTTTTCCTACCTGCGCAGGCAGCTATTTTAGCTGCATGCGCACATGCAGGCAGCTAAGCTGCGGGCAGCGCAAATGCAAGCAGCGAAGCTACTGGCAGATATTTTAGATGCCTGCAAGTGTTTTTTTTTACAGGCAGGCCTGGACTTGAGCCGATGTCCCCAAAATAGGGCTCGACCCAAGCCCCTAGCCAGCCTGGCTTGAGCTTTTTCCTGGCCGAGCCCAAGCCGACGAGCTTTTTTGCCATCTCTACGTTTGTCCGTCTTCTCCCATGTGTTTTTCTCTGTTTTCTTCTGCCTCTTTTTTTCTCGCGTGTATCGAATATCTTCTAATATATATATATATAGATTTAAATATATATGAGTTTAATTTAGGCCTCCAATTAAAATTTTCAATACAAGTCTATTGAGACCCATTTAATGTAATATTTCTCTCCAAGGTTTCATCTTTGAATTTTGTCATTTTTTGCCACTTTTACATTCTTTTCTCCAATTCTTCATTAAACATAAAGTTTTACATACAAAATACAATATAACATAAATTAGATAGAATTTAATCAAAAAGACTATAAAATATCACGATTTGAGGCAATGAATAAGTGTATAAATTACACTTATCACTATACACATTTGCTCAATACCTTCAACACCCAAAAATCCCTTCCACAAGGGCTACAACTGCACCTCATTTTCCTGAGAAGGGATGTCCCCTTTTTCCAGTCTTACCATCGCCAATCACGTGTTGCTAATGTACACAAGATTCGAGTAAATTTCTTGTGCCTGAAAACCGTTCAATGAAATGACGCAAGGAAATTCGTTCATTTGGAACACCGTCCTTGAAGGATACGCAAAATGTTAAGCGATAAAATTCCACATTGAGTAAAGATAAAAGCATAGACCAACTTATAGAGACTTGTGTTATTTCTCTTAACAAGGTTGACTTCTTAAGATGGACCATCAAATCTTAACATGATATCATAACCTATTAAATTCTAACGAACAATTCGATCCGATTAAAACTAAAAAAAAAAAAATACGAATTGCAAGATTGGTTTGCTCAAATCACCATTTTATGAGGGCATATTAAGTGATAAAATTATACATCGAATAAAGATGAAAACATAAATTAGGGACTTATACTACTCTTTTTAAGAAGGTTGACCTTTTAAGACGAACTCTTAAGTCTTAACACAAATCTGGTGACGAGTGATTTATAGAATTCATTTTGTCAATGCCCAAGAAGAATGAATATTCTTGGAATGTAGTTATTTCGGGCTATGCAAAAGTTGGGGAGTTGGATGTTGCATATAGATTGTTTGATGATATGCCGGGGAAGAATGGGATTGTACGGAATACAATGATTCATGATTATGTGAAAATTGGTTATTCGCGAATGGCTTTGTGGCTTTTTAAGGATCTATTGAACTAGGAAGTGGGTGTTTGATGGGGATTAAAATTAAATTTTTAGTAGATTGTGATATAAATTTTTGAAATGTGTGGTTGAAGAGCTGTGGAACCATGAAAGATGTGGTTAATATTGATTGTTTGACTTTAATATAGATTAAGACCTGATTTTAATTCAAAACAAACATGGCAGAAATTGGGAAAATGCTTAGTGTTTGGAGTTTTGACACGATCATTTTGACCAGAGTTGTTGGAGCATGCGTGGATTTGGGAAGTCTTGGTTGGGGGAAAGAGGTTCAGGGTAGGATGATTGTTGATGGTATGGAAATTTGATTCAGTTTTGGGAAGTTCACTTGTGAATATGTATGGGAAGTGCGGTGATTTGGATACGCAAGTAGTGTATTAAATACATGAAGGATCACGAGGATTACTCTCTGTCCGCTTTGATTTCCGGGTTTGCAAATTGCAGTAGAATGTATGAAGCAAGAAGAATATTTGAACTCATGACTAATCCTTGTGTTGTGATATGGAATTCTATTATTGCAAGATACATTGCCAATGATGATCCGATGGAAGCAATATTATAATTTGATAGGATGCAACAATGAGGGTGTCATGAGAGACACGTCTACTCTGTCTAGCATTTAGAGTGCCCGCAGTAGTATAGACATTCTGAAAAATGGCATGCAATTGCATGAACATGTATATAAGTTAGGAATTATGTTTGACATTGTTGTAGCCAATGCTCTTATTGATGCATATGCCAAATATGGAAGTTCTAATGATGCTTGCAATTTATTCAGTGACCTTAAAATTTGTGATACTTTTTTGCTTAATTCCATGATCACCATTTATTCGACCTGTGGGAGAACTGAAGAAGCAAAATGCATCATTAATAGTATGGCATTGAAAAACGTGATTTCATGGAACGCCTTGATTGTGAGTCTGTCAAGATGGACTTCCAATCAAAGCATTAGATCTCTTCTGCAAAGATGAATAAGCAGAACACAAGAATAAACAAATTTGGCCTTGCCAGCGTGATCAGTGCTGTGCCAACATTGCATTGCTTGTACTCGGCGAACAAGTGTTTGCTAGAGCTACTGTAATTGGCCTGACTTTGATCAAGTCATTGCTACCTTCCTTATTGACTTTTACTGCAAGTGTGGTAATGTTAGAACTGGCCGCAAACTGTTTGACCAAGTCGTAAAACTTGAAGAGGTTTTATGGAATTCTATGTTGATGGGTTATGCTATAAATGGTTATGGAATTGAGTCTTTGAGTCTATTTAGTAAAATGAGGTGCTTGGGAGTTTTACCCACTAACATCACATTTATTGCGATTTTGTCTGCATGTGATCATGGTGGACTGGTGGAAGAGAGGAAAAGTATGTTTCACATAATGAAACACGACCATCATAATGATCCTGGCATTGAACACTACTCTTGCATGATTGATCTGTTTTCACGGGGCCGGTTGTCTTGAAGAAGCTATAAATCTTATTGATCACAGCCTCTGAAAGCAGATGCAAGCATGTAGTCTTCAATTCTGAGAGGGTGCCCAGGTAGTGGAGATAAATCGCTTGCTAAGAAAGTGGCCGGCAGATTATGGAACTTGATTCTAAGAACTGGGGTGTTCTTGTACAGTTATCCAGCATATTGGCCTCAACTGGTAATCAAGAGCAATCAACTCTGGTAAGGAAGCTGATGGCAAATAAAAAGAATCCTGGTTGAAGTTGGTGTGATGCTTGAATCAGAGCATGTAGATGAATCTCATTAAGGTTAGATTCTGCATTATTACTCTCAAAGCACATACAATTTTTGCTCGTACTTGCACCTTTAAAGCACAAGAAATAGTATCCCCTTCTGATTCCGTAGTGATTTGTTCTATTAGATGAATGAATATATGGCATGAACTATCAGTTTGGAGATCATGGATCAAAAATATCCTTTACATCGAGATATTTTTTCACCAACAAACTGTTCCCGAAGCCATAAACCATCATTTGGGTGGTGTTTGAGTTCAATTCTACTCTTAATTTTTTTAAGGTAGATTTTGTAAAAATATAAAGTTCATGGTTTTTTGGAAAACTCAATTTAAGCTTGGTTTTACACAATCTTAATACGAAAAATAGCAAAAAGAGTCACATCTGGTATAAATAAGGGAAAATTGCAGCTCCAGTCCCAAACCTTTCATTTTGATGCAGATTACACCCAAACCTTTAATATCGAAGTTCCAAACCTTTATATGTATTTGCAGTGTTGGTCCATATCCCTCATTCCGTCCTAATTTTTGTCAATCAACAGGAAAAACTGGACGTTGACTCAAATGGAAACTTAATTCAAGGGCAAATTTGTCAAAACAAAAACAAACCAAACAAAATATAACAAAACTCCTGTTCAGTTCCATTTGAAAGAGAAACCAGAAGAATGGCATTGGCGCTTAACAAAGAACGACACTGGCTCTCAACAATTGATCCCCACGAATCTGAAAATTGTGAGGATACAGACATTTCTTGCTTTCGTGCGTCTCCCTCCTCGACGTTTAGTTTTCAATTTTTTTCTTATGTTTTTAAAAATAGAAGTAGCTTCAATGATTTGGCGTGAATAAAGGATGTGCTTTTAAAACAAAATTATGTTCTTGAGATGGTTATCGAACTTCGCTGCATCGCTACAACTTTCAACTAGGGTTTGGATTTTATTTATATGTTGCACATGGTAGTCAAATGATGTGCTTTTGTTAACATAAAGAGTGTCAATGTGATTGTACATGTTCCGATTTTGTGTTTGAAGACCTGATTTTGGTTTTTTTTTTCAGGAGAAAATTGTACGTATCACAACCCCTGAAATTTGTGCAAATGATGGATGAGCCATCAGCTGAGGATGTAGGGGTTGAGGAGAGAGTTCAATGTGATGATGTGGATGTGGTGGATCAGGGAAGNTTTGTGCAAATGATGGATGAGCCATTAGCTGAGGATGTAGGGGTTGAGGAGAGAGTTCAATGTGATGATGTGGATGTGGTGGATCAGGGAAGTATGGATAAGGATCAGGTGAGTGTGCAACCGATGGATGAGCCATCAACTGAGACAATTGGAGTACAAAGTGTAGAAGATATGAGGGTGGATAGGGAAGGTATGGAAAATCCTTAGGGTGACAAGGGTGGAGAGGTTGTAGGGGTTGAGGAGAGTCTTCAATTTGAGGATATAGATGTGGTGGATTAAGGAGGTGTGGATAATGTTGAGGGGGGCGTGCAAATGATAGATATGCCTTTAGATGATCAAATTGCTGAGGGTGACAAGGGTGGAGAGGATGTGGTGGATCAGGGAAATGTGGATTTGTTGAGGCTGGTGTTCAAATAAGGTCAGATGATCAGGCTGCTAACATTGATGATGTTGATGATGGTTTACTAGAGAACTTCACAGATCCAGAGAATGAAGAAGAACTTGAGGATAATGACGATGATGATGACAAATTTTTCAGGCTACGTGAGAGGGATTTGATATCGATGGTGGTAACACATACAATGTACAAGATAATGAGGAAATGGATTAAAGTGATGCTGGAACGGATTATCTCGACTCAGATGATCTTAGAAGTCTGCCTAGTGATGAGGAAGATGGAGGATCATCAACAAGGACCAAGAATGAAAACTGGTTCAATCCTGCTACAGATATGGAGGATCCCAAATTTAAAACTGGTAATCATCCTTTTTATATGTCCCATTCATTTTTCCAAACTTGAAGACCTATTGTTTCCTGTTAATATTAGTGAAATGATAATAAGATGCTGACATTTTGTTTTCATTCCTGTCACAGGTCTGA
>CAIGRN010018228.1:0-11844 GCA_903798345.1 Fraxinus anomala
ATTCTCTCTCTAACTTAAGTATTGGAGGGGCGATGAGGACACACTTTGACGTCTTTGTTTCAGGTACCGGAAGATCTTGTTCGTGCTCATTCTCAGGCGTCAAGCTTGAAATCAGTAGGTACAATTTTTGGTAACATCATTGGCGCCGTCTGTGGGAAATGCTACCAAAAGCTATGGTCAATACACATTCAGGTCTTCCTTCGACGAGCTCATCCGCACCAGACCCACCACCTGTTCCGGAGCCCCAAGCTCATCAAGAAGAACCATCTGCAGTGCCAACAGCCCAACCACAGGTGGTCAATCCAGGTGCCTTCGAAGAACTCTGTCAATAAGTTGCGGCGTTAACTTAGTTACTAAGCCAAAAGAATGCGCATCCGGTGCAGGAGACATCGCCGCACCGATGGAAAGCCAACCAGAAGGGTTCATGACCGATGCCCCAGCTTGGGATGCTCGTAAAGTTCATGATAACGACAGATCCGGGGTCTCGGGCGTACACCCCCACCGGCATCGACCTCTAGGTTGGTCACCATGGACTCAAGTGAATTAGCCAAGATTATACAGGATGGAATCACTGCTGGATTACAAAAGAATATACAATGCATGGCAGGATTTATCCCTAACACTCATTTTACACCAGAAGCGCTCTCCCATCCGCTCCCGGACAGGTTTAAACTCCCAAGCATGAAGGAGTATGATGGAATGACTGACCCTAACAACCATCTCAACGTGTAAACAGATGTGATGAACTTATAGGTGGCACCGGATCCCTTGATGTGTAAAGCTTTTCCACAAACTCTGACCAACGCTACCAGGGATTGGTTCTCTACCCTAGAGCCCTATTCCATTACCTCATTCTCTGACTTGGTTGACAAGTTTTCTGCCTTCTTTGCCAGTAGCAAATGCATCAAGAAGACAGTCGCATCCCTCATGCAGCTCAGGTAAAGATTGAATGAATTCTTGCGTAACTTCATGATAAGGTTCAACAAGGAAAGACTTCAGATACCCGATCTTCACATAACAGCAGCAATCTCCGCCCTCACATATGCTATAAGATGTGAAGTCTTCAAGATGTCTCTTTCGAAAAACCCGTCGATGTCCGTGACCGAGCTACTTACCCGAGCAGAAAAACATATTAATATGGAGGAAACACTGAACCCGAGGAGAAATTCTCACCCGAGCTCGGATAAACCCGAACACAAAAGACAAAATCAATATGGAGGAAACACTTAACCTGAAGGGGAATCCTCACCCAACCTCGGAGAAACCCAAACACAAAAGACAACACGATTTTAATCCTCTTCCGGAAGCTAACAGGAACAATCAGAGGCAGGAGACGCTGTCGACATCACTAACTCGTCTGAACATTTTCAAGTCAAACATTCTGATGGAGATCAAGAATATGAAGGAGCTTAAATAGCCTTCAAGGATGCAATCATCTCCCAATACTCGAGACATGAGCAAGTATTGTGATTACTATCGGGATCATGGGCATACAACAAAGAACTACAAAGCCCTCCAGCATGAGATTGAGGCTCTGATAAAAAGGGGATTTTTAAATTCATACGTTAGTCATGATAAGCGCCCAAGGAATGATCGAAACAAGGGGAAAAGTCCAGAAGAAAGAGGGAATGACAAGCCTACGACAGGAACAATCAACATTATTGTCAGGGGATAGAATGTCATGAAGATAGAATTAGAGATCTTACATAAGTCGAAGTGTGCAGTGCACTGCAATAGCTGGTCTTGATCTTGAATCTACAACCAAGATAAAAAAAAAGAGGCCAATGACTCCTGGAAAAATTCGCTAAAGAAGAAATTCATTAAAAAAGGACAAAATCTACAATGATATTTTCATTGTAAAATGATGTCATATGTTAGTTATTGAAGGTAAAAATTGGATCAAACAAACAATTACAATCAAATATCAATGTACATATAACCAACAAATCATCTCACCTAACTATGAATTTTACCTCCTAAGTTTGCTAGTCTAAATGCTTAAAATAGAATAAGAGGAGAAATAACTATTTGAGAAGAAGATATTTGAATTGCATGCCATTTTTCAAATAGTGGGGGTATTTATATATTTCCCTTCAAGCATTGGGGTAATTTGGTAACTCTTGCGATGTGCCAAGTAGTTATCCTGATTAATAGTCTGGTAATTGATTTCGATTAAGAATTACGTTTTATTCAATTGTTCATGTCTCCCTCATTGACGGCCTATAGCCGCCTGGATACGGGGATTGGTTTGCGACATTTGGGCAAATTTTTTCTCTCCCTTTCTTTCGCATGTTGTTTATTTATTCGCTAAAGGGGGATCTTGCAAAAATGTCTTACCTTGTTCGATATTAGTTTTTCATGGTATGGATATATGAATTGTTAAAAAAAAGTTAAAAAGTGAATTAAAGAAAGAAGAGTGTTTGATTATGTTTTGATATGAAGAAGGAATTGTGATCCTGAAGACGATGGCTTTATAGTGTTTTCATCAGGAAGTTAGATTTTTTTTTTCATCAAAAACCTCGTATATGGACAAATTTCATAAGACCTTTGTTGGATTTGATACCATGTTGAATCATTCATCTAAATGCATGTTATTAGACAGAGATAGAACTGTCTAAAACACAAAAGAGGTACAAAGAGTAGTGGGTCACATCTAATATGGATCCTAGATAGACGGTAGGTGAAGTTGGTGGCATTCCTAGGGGTCAAGTTAGCCCTTGCCAACATTATGATCTCCTTTAAACTCTTTGAGCGAAATGTACCGAAGGAAAAGAAAGATAATCAATGTACCGACCCATTCATCTCCAACCATAGGAACTACAGGATTTTATCTCCAATTGACCATTAAAAAAAAATGATGAAAAATAAGTACCTCCCCATAGAGAGTCCAACCAATCCCCCTGCGTTCTGGTGTGCAGCACCATAGATGATATCTCCACTAGTTGGCAAGCTAACACTTGGACTTTTAGTATTAAAGCAACCATCATTAGCCACGTCATAAGAGTACTTTATCATTTTCCTCTTATTACAGGTTTGGGGTGCAAAGTTAGGTCCATACGAGTTTAAACCTGCTCCATGGTCGAGTGAACGATGTGTTTCCTCCTTCAAATTCCCTAAATTCATGAATGTTCCTTTGTTCTTCAAGAACGAGAGGTTCTCAGACGAGGGACAATATTTAAACTTACCATCATTTTGAATAAATTCTAGTATACATTTCCATTCTCCTATATCTACTCAACAAATATTTCTGCAGGAAATGTGTTATTTTTCTTACCAAACTTTGTATTAAATTTTACCGGAGATTGTACATGACAGCATACGTTCCATGTTAAGCCCTTGCCTCCTTGAACTAGCTTTAACATTTAATAAATTTTGCAACACAGAGTTGAGATTTTTTTTTTTTTGAGATAATGAGCTCTTAATCTTTTAGTAGATGCATAGCAATGAGCTGGATATGGTGATTGAAACTAATTTATGCAGTCGATTATGAAGTTGTTGGAATTGCAGTCGAAAACTGAGATTTCCTTCTGTAGCCAGGAGAAATTTCGACTACTGCTTGGACGACGACAAGAGAAATGAATGCATGCTTGGACGACGATAAAGATCAGGCGCATTCATTCTCGTTCCCTTGTTCTTCTACTTCAACACTCTATTCTCTTATCAGACATAGCCTCACACCTCAACTGTCTCAAGTTCCTTTTCGATCCTTTCATTGCTTAAATGCCGTCCAAGCTCAGAATCGATTCTAAAACATGACAAAAATCAATAGTCTAGAATAAATTTCATCGCTTAAATGCCAACCAAGCTCAGTTGATTCTAAAACGCAGAAAAAATCAATAGAATCTCGAATAAATCTGCTAGTAACGTCGAATACAAGATGAGTGTAAACTTTAACGTAAGCTCTTGGATACATTGGTATTTTGAATACACTTAAATGCTTAAATGTGATCTGATCGTATCTTCTTTCTCTTCTGGGCTGCGTAGCACGTTTTTGGATATAATCCCCCTAAAGAAAACGTTGAGTTTGGTAGAAATATACTTTGTATTGGAGACATTGATATTCATCTATCATCTATGTCCAATCTCTGTATGTACTAATCAATATTTGTACAGGAAATGTGCTATTTTCCGACTCCGAATTTAGCTATATGCGAGAGTTCTGGTCACAGAGAACTAATTTCACAGAAGTGGTTAATTTAATACATAAAATTTTGGTGGAAAATGGTACTCAATTCCAAGGTCAATTTTAGCTGGCCTTGATCATCTTGGCGAAGTTCGTATGAAAAAGATATTCCATAATACGCCCTCCTCTTCTTGAGCTCCAACTTAAATAGTAATTCAATTTTGTAACTCTAAGAATTGATAACGAGCTCTCGATCTTTAAGAAAATTTGTACAAAGTAGTTTGCGATTTCAGTCGGAGACCAGGATTTTATTCTGGAGCGAAAAGAGGTTTCACCGTACTGCTTTGCTTTACAGTTTCCAGCATTTGAAATCTTCATCCGAAGGCGTTTTGTGGATGTATTGGAATGTTTGATGATTTTAAAGTTTCACACTTTGTTGTACCACATTGAATCTAGAGAAAAAGAGAGAGGAATTTGAGTACTATAAAAAAGCCGGCCCATCAACGGAATAATCATACCTTTCTCGGCCTTTTGGCTAAGATCAAGTGTAGTATCTGTTCTTATCAGTTTAATATCTGATATGTGGGCCATTGGTTCACACGATATTAAATTAATTTTTTAAGGGGAAGAACCCACCACTGTAGCTTGCTACTGGGGCTCTTGAGTGTCGCCCTAGTGTTGCACTATTGCTTGGGCCTGGAACACCCCCTCCAATTCTAGTCTAATGATTTTGGGATATTGGGCCTTGATTGTAATCCTCGGTGGGTGGGTTAAATGTAGAGCAATGAACTACCAGTTCTCTTTGATACGATGCTCTTGACAAGTTATAGCATGATTAAAAAGAAGAGACTTTTTCAAGATTCATGCCAATCTCTTGGCAAGTTGGCATCTAAATCAACCGAGCCTACAGCTGCAAAAAGTATTGAAATTTGTATACAATTTTGTACTTCAGATTACTAACGTCTCGAAAAGTGGCGACTACCATGGTTTGAGATCACCCACTGGACCCGCCGTCCAGTTGAGGATCTTCTCGCCTGGCTTCAAGTACACTCTCTTATCATGGGGTAATTTGCGAGCAAGACCATTCAAAATTTGATGGAAAGCGTCCCTTGATTGAGCAGGTTGTGGGAATAACATAGCTTGTTTCATCGAAGGGTTGGCGAGTAATCTCTGTTTCCTTAATATTTCTTCAATGGGAATCGAAGTGAGAATAGTATCCAATTTAGGGACATCTTTCTCTGCTACAAATACTCCTATATCTTCCCATGGTATTGCATCAGCAAATGGCAAGACAATATCATCTGCTATGATCACAGGGATGCAACCAAATATAACTGCTTCGACCAATCTTGGACTCCACGGAGCCCATCCAAGTGGACACAGGCAAAAAACAGCTCTCTGCATGTCTTCATAGTAAGTAGTCGGGTGCTCAGTCGAGATGTCGAACAAGGGATTGTTCTTAAAATTCTCCCACACTGATGCTCGTGCACCTCTATAAAAGTTTGAAACAGAAATTAGATTACAAATAATAGGATGCTCTGCTTTCTCATTTCATTTCAGTGATGTATTAGGCAGGTTAAATTCAAATCAACTTATTTTTATAATGGCATTTAAACATATGCATGATGAACGTCTATTGAAATATACCTTGCATAGTAACCACCTTCTGGATCATTCCCCACATCATAAAACAAACCTCGGAAGTAAACAAAGATGGACCGAGGAGTGCTAGGAGGAATCAAATGGGTTTGCATTTTCTGTGGTGGAGCGTATGGAGGAATAGTGATGGAACCGTCCTTTAAACAATCATGGTTTCGTTGTCCAAAAGTTTGAACCAAGGTAGCACGTTGGAGCAATTTAAGAATCCCTCTTTCAATAGCCTTTTCTTCCTGCAGTGAGCAAATACATATCAGGCCAAATCACCACAAATGATGCAAGAAAACTTCAGAAGTGCAAGAGAAGTAGAGAACGTGTCTCGGTAAGCTTAAAATGTTTCTTTTTTTGGTAAGAACATAAGTAGATTTCAAAATAAATAATTTTATTTTTATTGATGAAAGTTGGAAATAAGTAACTAACTTATTTTGACAGCAAGGTAAGATTTACTATCAAAAATAAGTAATTATAAGTAGTATTTAATATTTTTACCTGAAAGCAAGCGATCCAAACATTTGGGGACAAAAGGTTGCTTTTTAATTAACTTCTTACTTTTTTGACGCTAAGACAAATATGCTCTTATCGTGAGTGGAGTAAAAAGAGAGAGAACTAAAGTTCTTACTTGATAGTGAAAGCACGCCCCAAAATCATGCGGCACAATGAAGAAGTGATCAGCCCCCTCAGTCCTGTTCCAGTAAGGCCAGTTGGAAGAAATAAGCTGTATAGCACTCCTCATCATACGTGGCGATTTGAATGGTAAGGGGAGACCATTTGGTGTAAGGTCGCAGGTGGTATATACAGGTGTGTAGAACCAATCTGCTTCCTCAGGATTAAGGGTTCGAACTGGGCTTGATAGAAGGAATCGATGCATGTAAATCTCAGCAGCAAACATATGAGTCAGGCATCGTGGGTCCTTCTGTAGAATTTTTTTGTTGTATTTGCTAGGAAGCTCATAAACAAAAACTTTTAACCTTCCAACTGGATCATCTTCCAAGACATCACCCGCACTACCTAAAATTTGAAAGCACCAACATAATGAATGACCGCATACTTAAAATAAGAAAGAAAGTAGAAGATCATAAACGACTTGAGCAGCACTACTTAAAATTTGGGGATAAATTCTTTTTTGTTCCCTATTGTGATAGACATAGTAGAGTTCTTTGTATATGGGGAAAATATAATTTTTTGAAATTTAATCAAGGAGAAAAAACTGCAAAAATGAACACATCATAGTAAATATCCACACAGCCTGTTGAAGCATTTCCAATTTCACACATCTTTCGAAGATTATGTCTCAAAAAGATACAGGAAATCACATGCCTTGGATATGATTTCTTTCCTTTTTCTTCTTTACTGGGGGAATTAATAGGAATAGAACTTTAATGGCAAATTCTAATGCGGGAAGAAATACGGTTATTTTGTTGCCTTCTAGGTTGAGCAATATGTTAGGAAAATATAAATACTGATCCAAGGCGACTTGATTGTACCATGCGATTTTATTAGATTTATGACATAGAATGCCCAATCTCAGATCATGAATATCAAAATTTTGGATTAGACCAGAAGAAACATTGTGACTTATACGAGTACATTTACACGTTCTTGGAGCTGGGAATTTTCGAATTCAAAACAGAAAAAGCATTCTATCAGTTTAATCACATTGAATTGATATGTTCTCTGCACCACGTGATTGGATCCTATTTATGAGACAGATTACCCGACTGGATGATCATGAATATCAATGCTTTGCTTTAGACCAGAAACAACTAAATGATTACCACATTACTTAACAGGAATTTCAGATTGAAAGAAGAAAAAGAATTTCTCTAGCAATTCCATTCAAACAAAGCTGTAAATTTTGCAAAACATCAATAATCAATCCAAATAGCACATGAAGAGCAGAGTTTATCATTCATAAACACTTCAATATAAAAAGAATTATCTATTCAATTTTGAATGAAACGCTTATTTTCATAATTTTTCACTAAACCAGGGAAATGATCTCATTATATACAGTGAATACTCATTACTGCCCACATCACAATGGAACCCTAACTGCATTCCCTATTCAAACCCCAGAAATGAAATGAAATTATCAATACGAACCTCCTAAGTTTCTCAAATCAAATAAATCCAAATAAACACCTAAATTTCCAGCCAAATCAACTGTTAACAGGTGAAATCTCAACGAGTTAAAATGGACTTACCCGAGATTCTCTCAGTCTGTTGGGTTTTGTGGAACTTTAAAGCTTCAATCCTCGCGCAAAATGCGAAGTAAAAATGTAAAGCGAAGACCCATATCTTCATTTTTCACCCTGCCCACTTTCCCTGTCTCCAAAAACCGACCCAAAATCAAGAAAATCCCACGGTTCAATTATAAAGGGGACTGGCCAAGAACAAATAAAGAATTTATTTAGAATAGGAAATTGGGTAGGCGCGAGAGGAAGATGGATAGCTGAAATGTCATTAGACAGTAGTTGTAAAAATGACTTATCTTGCAAACTGGGATTTTGTAAGATAGCACATGGAAAATGAAAGTTTGATGTGTTTTTAAGCACAACACAGAAAATAGGTGTTTCAAATGCCTCTAAGAAACAAATCAGAAAGCTCCGGCTCGGCGGCGCGTGGTGGGGTGGAATAGTGTTTGGTCAGGTTTTGCTGTCACTAGCTGTCAAGTGTAATATGTGAGAATTATTTTATTTTCATCATAATCAATTTTCCTAATTCCCTTGTCTTCATATTTATTTATACTGAAAATAAAACACAAATAAATAATATTTTTTTTCCTGAAATTATAAACTTTTAAGGTTGTGTTTGACACCCGTTTTGAAAATGAATTTGATTTGGAATAATGATTGATGAAAAATGCGTTGTTAATAAATAAGGAGAATTTTTTGATTTATTTGTAATATTATTTTATTGATAGAATACGTGGTTGAAATGAAGAAAGAAAAAAAAAATGAATGTGAAATAACATGACTTAACATTATATTCACGTGAAAAGCGAGACTTTAAGCTTGTCGTGTGTTAATTGTAGGTTAAGTGGTGTCTTTCCCAATATTATAAGTGAAAATATGAACTAATGTATCTATGTTCATATTAAAAATATCGCGATGCCAATTGATAAATACACAGTTGATATCTTTACAATTAAACTTGATGTTTTTTTTTCCCTTTCTCGTTAAAGCTTTTCTAATATCAAATTCACGAGGAAGCAAGCATGCAACAAATTAAATTCACTATAGAAAAATTTAAAACTGCATTCATTAATTTTTATATTCAATATCAGCAATAACAAATTGGTGGGTCTAAAATTTCAAATATTATTACATGAGAAATATTTCGACGAGAACTCAATTTGAAATCAATGAAGGAAGAATACTTGAGATGTAACATTCTTCTTTTAATTGACCGTTTGATATTCATAATAATATTTATCTCTTGATAAATGATTCTACATAACTGGTCTTCTACGGGAAGTGATTATGTTTTAGTCAATTTGACTCTAATGTTAATATTTATAGATTGTTTCATTTTGATATACTATTATAATTTATAACGGTAAAATTCACTCTTATTTAACTTGTAAATGAAAAATTGCTTGATTTGTTTATAAAGTAAACTCATTCAATTTAACTTACCTATTCGTCCACCTAAACTAATGGTATAATAGCATTGGATCTAGATTGGATAATCTGTCTTTGTAAGCTAATAAGGTCATTTTTGGTCAATGAGATCTCTCTCTCTCTCTCTCTCTAATTTTATAAGATTGGGCCCACAAAAACTTGGCCAATTGAAACTTGGTCCGTACAATTAATCATTGTGTAAATTACATCGCAACAGATATTCAAAGATGACAATTCTAAAATCAGGTATTAATTTTATTTGAGCATAAATCAGGTATTAACAAAATCCAGAATTGTTCTCTCTCTCTCCTATTCTTGCACCTTCATCATCGGAGCTCCTGCGCAAGGCCGCGCACAGCAGTGTTTAGATCGGGGTGGCCACTTACTAATCTGGGTCTGAGTTATTCAGATTGGCGTTCAGATCGTTGTCGTCGCTCACAGATGCCCACCTTGAATCGAGGTGGCTGCTTTGGTTTTCTAGTGTTTTATTTGTGGAGATCAAGCAGATTTTGGGGGCATATATACACTTGCTTCAGGTTGAAATTAGTGTCTAGACAGTATAGGGAAATGTAATAAATCAATAAGGGCGCCATGATGAGTTTAGGTTGGTGGAGGGTGGAACAGCTCGAGCTGCTTATTTTAGTAACTTTTGGACTGACTTTATTTCAAATCTTATTAATTTTAGAATTTTTGATATATTTAATCAAAATTTGGAGATCAAGTTGATTTTGGAAAGAGTGAAGAAATTTTAACTTAACTAACAATCTGTTCATGTTTTATATTAGTTTTTGAGCTCGTGGCATTTCTCAATTCTATTCCTATAGTATTCTAATTATGTTAATCTGTACAAGAGAAATGAAAACTTCTGTATAGTCATTTGAAACTTTTGTTGAAGATTGTAATTCCTTTTTTTTTTTAAAGAACAAATAAGCTATGTTAGTGATATCGTCGATTTTATGACATGGAATGAAATACGTCATCTTAGAAAACCTATTGACCACTACAAATTTTGAATCCCGACCCCTTTTAGTCCTAGGTAAACCTCAAACAAAATCCATGAAGATATCAACTCAAGGCTCACTAGGAACATGTAACATCCATGTCGCAAAACCTTAGACTTAGCATGTTTACAAGTTATGCATCGATCACAAGTTCGTTCTACGTCAATCCTTATTTTCGGCCAATAAAAATGTTCCCCTAACATCTTTAAAGTCTTTGCAATCCCAAAGTGACCCATTAGTCCCCCACTGTGTGCTTCTCTAACCAACAATTCACGCATGGAATAATTAGGAACACATAGNATCCCTAAATGACCCATTAGTCTCCCACTGTGTGATTCTCTAACCAACAATTCACGCATAGAACAATTAGGAACACATAGTATATTTTTTCGAAACAAATAACCCTCATGCTCAAAGAATTTGTGTATCGCACCCTTATTACATGATTCATATATGCTGGAAAAATTTAAATCATTCACATACATGTTCTTAATGTACTCAAAACCAAGCAATTTCGCAATTAAAGAAGTAAGAAGCACATATCTTTGGGACAATGCATCCACCACCACATTTTTCCCACCTTATTTGTACGAGATGACATAAGGAAATGTCTCAATAAATTCTATCCATCTAGCATATCTTTTGTTCAGCTTACACTGATCCCGCAAATGCTTCAATGACTCATGATCAGTGTGAATCACAAACTTCTTCAGCCATAGGTAATGTTGACATGTCTCCAAAACTCGAACAAGTGAATAAAGCTCATCATCATATGTAGGATAGTTGAGCGATGCTCTTCTCAACTTTTCACTAAAATAACCTATCGACCTCCTATCTTACATCAAAATTGCTCCAATGCCTATACCTGATGCATCACACTTAATTTCGAAAGTTTTGTCAAAATTAGGTAGTGTTAAAATCGGTACTTCACACAACCTATCATTAATAGTGTTGAATGTACACTCTTGTTCATCGCCCCATTTAAAACATACATTATTTTTAACAACTTCAATGAGTAGTGTGGCATGTGTGCTAAAATTCCTTACAAATCACCTATAAAAACTAGTCAATCCATGAAAACTTCTTACCTCGGTTATACTTTTAAATGTTGGCCATTCTTTAATAAATTTTTTTTTCTCTTCATCTACCTCAATTCTTTTAACACTAATCACATATCCAAGAAACACAATATTTTTCATGTAAAATGTGCACTTTTTAAAGTTAACAAAAACTTTTTCATTTCTTAAAACTACTAGCACACACCGCAAATGTTCAATATGTTTATTGATGTCCTTACTGTAAATTAAAATGTCATCAAAGTAAACTATAACAAACTTGCCTATGAATGCATACAAAACATGATTCATTAAACGCATAAAAGTGCTCAATGCATTAGTGAGTCTAAACGGCATGACTAACCATTCATACAAGCCATATTTAG
>CAIGRN010018249.1:0-16347 GCA_903798345.1 Fraxinus anomala
AGGCCCCAGATCCGCCATTATCATGAACTTCCCGAGCTCGGGCATTGGCCATGAATCATCCTGGCTGTTCTTCTAGCGGTGGATGTTCATGCACCGGATGTGCATTCCTTTAACTTAGTAACTGAGTTAGCGTTGCGACTTATTGGCGAAGTTCTTCGAAGGCTCCTAGATGGACCACCTGTGGTTGGGCTATGGGCACTACAGATGATTCTTCTTGATGAGCTTGGGACTCCGCAACAGGCTTTGGTCTGGTGCGGATGAGCTTGTTGGAGGAAGATCTGAGCATGTGTTTACCATGGCTTGTGGTAGTGCTTCCCACAGACGGTGCCAATGGTGCTACCAAAAATTGTACATACTGATTCCCGAGCTTGATGAATGAGAATGAGCACAAATGAGATCTTTCGATACCTGAAACAAAAGTTTCGAGGTGTGTCCTCGTCGCCCCTCCGATACTTAAGTTAGGTAGGGAATTTAAGAAAAGATATATGCTGAAAATTATGTGAAAACGTACCTTAATAATGAATTGGAATGACGTATTTATAGAGGTATGAAATACATTCCTAGTAGAATTACAATGTTGAAATTCCTAAGAGTTCTAACATGATGGGAAGTTGTAATTTGATTGGTTTTGTTTCACCATGTGTTTGGATAGGGTTGGGACACCGGTGGTAGAATCCTCTTAGAATGAGGAATCGTATTAACAGTAGGACTTTGTTCCCAAAGGTAGGACCAGTCCTGTCATGAAGTAAAGTTAGGGCAAATCAGGGGTTTGTCCAATGTGAGGTCTCGATTGTAAACTCGATGAAGGCATGCTGGACCATAAATGCCCGAGCCCGATGAGGGATAATCTCGAGGAGATCATGGGAATCCTCATCGAACGGGCCCTACATTCCTCGGGAAGGGAGCTCGGGATAGACCCCCGATATTAGGATCATCAACTTCAAATCTTTGTTTTTTTGTTTAAAAAATGTAATAGATTTTGGGCGTTATAAAAATCCAACATGTGGTATCAAAGATTTGTGTAATGGTATCTATTCTGACATCACCATAACTTGTTTATCACTAGAATTCTCGTGCTGAGGTAGATCATCATTTACTTGTTCCACAATATCATTAAAATGATCATTAGGTGAAAGTAAAACCCTTTCTGGAAAGTAAAAGAATAGTCATCAAAGTCAAGTTTGGATTGTAACGTCCCAAATTTTATTGACTTAAATTTTGAGGTGTTATCGATATCATTTCATAATCAATAACGAAACGAAAATATTTAATTGAAAATTTAAACTTTAATAAAGTAAAAATAGCATAATATCGAATTCAATCATACCAAAAACATTAAGTCACAGAACTTAAAGCATTCATTGGAAGTCTAAGAAATATTAAATCTCTAAACGAAAAAGAAAACTAATTACTGATGATTTCCTTGAAAATGTTTTACTTGACAATCCGTGCACCATTCAGCCATCATCCACGTTGAATCGATCTAACCTGAAAAGTTAAAATTTTGAAGGAAAATTTTGAAGGAATGAGTATTTTAAGCCCAATAGGATATGTGCGTCCCAAACAATATAATAAAATTTTTTAAACATAAATTTATGATATTCCATACCATAATTTCATCAAGAGCAGTCAGAGATCAATCGAATGCTCTAACACATTTCTATGCAACCATATGAGAAAACCCGTAGGAAATCTCACATTTCATTTCATTAAGACCCGAAGGTCAAGAAGCATTTCATGAAATAAATTACGTAAAAAAAATTATAATATTGCAAGAACGAATCAACTTGCACATAGTAAGTATCCTACATCGTTAAATGAATTACTGAACGAAATATGAAAGCGCATGCCCAAATTTTTTTCTCGAAATCTCTGCTTTGGTGAAAGTATTGACAATATTATTTGATGTATATAAACTTTCTGATTTTCAACACTACTCTGTGTGTGTGTGTGTGTGTGTAAAAGCTCTACAATCATGCATATATACGTAGGTAATTTTGACCTAGGAGTTGTATGTAAAGTTGAAAGCCATGTATTGAAAGAGTTTTGTTTAAAGTAGGATTTGAATATGAATGGTTTTCAATACAAGTCAACCAACCAATCATGTAATGGAATTTGAATTTATCTCTATCCAAAAACACACGCGCAGGCTGATGGGTTGATCTAAAATTGTTTATAAGCCAAAACGTTTAAATATAATTATGCTTAAATATATCCTAATCATTCAATTGGCTAAAAATAAATTGGAAGATAATCAATACGGTATTTTCTAATGAAAGTGGAGATTATCATTCGAATTCCAATGAATAATAGCATAGTTTTGATGCTATAAAAATTTGAAGAGCCATTTGGATAAGAACTAATTTTAACATAGAGAAATTATGATTAATATTAAATTATATCAAAAAATATTATTATTAACAATTATCATAATTAAAAAAAAGATTATATTTAACAAAAATATTTGTCATGCACGTGAAATCATGGAACCAACTTTAATTAATTATCATTCGGGTAACTTTTTTGATCTTCAATATCTTGGGTCTAACTTATCCGAAATAACTTTTTCTCAAGCCTAATATGCACAATTTATTACGATCTATCCAATGAACCCAATATTGATATACTTATCATCACTCTATTAAAATCCAAATATTTGACCCCAAAAATATAAGAATTTAAAATATATTTCACTTTGGTCCCTCAACTTTTCAAAATTATGAAAAGGTGCCATAAGAATTTTGGGATGTTACATGAACAACCTCAGCCATTCTTGGTCTTATTGAAGGAACTTCAGAGGTACATATCAAACCCAACTNTCCCTCAACTTTCAAAATAATAATATATAGAACAAATAATTTTTTTTTATTCTAAAATTTTCGGGCGTTCCATGGATAAAGAAATCAAATTTCGCCTTATATCGTCGCATATAAACAATATCATGAAGGTCTAAATAATGATCGGTACGCAAAACTAAACAAAAAGTTCCAATGGCTAAAACTTCAGCCTTATTTTCATTTCCCATGAAGATGAAACGTTCAGTTGGGTTTGGTGGATGGCTTGAAAGGTATCGTGCGTTATTATGGAAACATGAACATTAGCACCCGAATCTAACCACGAAGAATTAGTAGGAACATTTACAAGATTTGATTCGAAATGTACATAAGCATAGAGCTTGCCATTCTTTTCAAATCAAGCCTTACGCTTTCTGACACTCATCTTTCATGTGTCCAGGTTTCCTACAAAAATGACAAATTACATCATTCCTTGACCATGTTTGCCTTTAGCAGGTCTTTTTTCCTTTGGTGGTTCTGGTTTCTTTCCCTTGCCATAATGGTGCTTTTTCTTTCCAGCTTCCCGAGACACAAAATTAGCAACAAAAGCCCCATGTTGCTGCAGCCTTTCCTCTTCCTGGACCAGCATACTAGCCAACTCATTCACATTCCACTTATCTTCGATAAAATTGTAGTGCATCTGGAATGGACCCTACTGAGGTGCCAAAGAGTTTAGGATGAACTGCACAATAAAGGACTCATCTACTTTCATTCCAAAGGTTTCAAGTTTGGCAGCTATAATGGTTATCTCTAGAATATGCTTTTGCATTCCCTTAGCCCCTATCAGATTTCATGGTGGTAAGTTTGGCCATTAAAGTACCTGCTAGAGACTTATCTGCTAAGCAAAATCTTCTCGGCATTAGTTAAAAGGTTTAGGCATCCTCTGTACTGGGGAGTGAATGTTTGATGTTTCCAACCATGGTCATCCTCATTAACATGAGACTCAACCTATTGAACCTCTCCCAAGTTTCGAAAAGGTCTATTTCATCTTTGCTGCTATTTTCAGTAAGAGCATCTAGTTTTGTAGTCAAAAGGGACAAATCTAGGAGACTCCTAAGGTGAACTTGACTCTCTAACTATTCTGAGAAGTTATTCACATTCAACATAGGAACAAATGAAGCATGTGAATGTAATGAGACTGGTACACTTACTGCAAAGAATTTCAAATCAATCACATTAATACTTTGAATTAGACCGTCATTAAAATAATAATCAAAATTTAAATCATAATGGATGAATTGACATATCATTAAGATCTATCATTTGGGAGGATCAGAACTCATAAGCGCTCCCTCCAATATACTTTTCTTTCTATCAAAATAACTTGGATATATCTAGTCCAAAATTATTTCTTGAACCCAATTTATGTTATTTAATACGAATTACAAAATGAGTATATATTTCATCAACTTCTATAATACTTAAATATTCAACCGAAATAAAATTTACGATAAATTCTACAAAAATATACATAAGATAATAAGTCCTTTATGAAAATAAGTGTGTTAAACTTATCACATTAACTTTTGCACTTTAGTGTGATAACAAGGCTAGACATAAAATATTCTATTTTCTAAATGATCAACATTAAATTTAAGCACATACAAAAAATAGTAAGTAAAAATTCGGGATGTTACATCCCTTCCTCCTTAAATTAATTTCGCCGTGAATATTAACATTTTTAGTTGAAAAAATCTCGATACTTGGCCTTTATTACTTCTTCTCTCCCTAGTAGTCTCTCCGACTCCATGATTTTTCACATAAGATGATAAATCTTTTATGAAAATAAGTGTGTTAAACTTATCACTTTAACTTTTGAACTTTAGTTTAATAACAAAGCTAGACATGGACTATTCTATTTTCTAAATGATCAAAATTAAATTTAAAGCACATACACAAAATAGTAAGTAAAAATTCAGGGTGTTATATCCTTTCCCCCTTAAATTAATCTTGTCATCGAAATTGCCATAAATAGTCGAAAAGTTCTCGATACTTAGCCTTTATTACTTCTTCTTTCTCCCAAGTAGCGTCTTCAACGCCATGATTTTTCCATCGAACATTAACTAAGGCAACTTATTTATTTCTTGTACTTCCCTTTCGATAATCTTCAAAGGAGCCTCTTCATACGTCAAATCCTTCCATGCTTCCAATGAGTCATAGCTTATCATACGTTCGAGATCATGGACATATTTTCTAAACATTAACACATGAAATACATTATGCACTGTTGATAGTTTAAGTGGCAATGTTAGACGATATACCACATTCCCAATTTTATCTAGAATTTTAAGCGGACCTATAAAACGAGGTTTCAACTTTCCCTTCTTGCCAAATCTAATAACCCCTTTATTGGTGCAACTTTAAGAAACACTTCCTCACCGACTTCAAATTCTACCGACCTTACAATTTGAAGTCGGTGAGAAAGTGTTTATAAAAGTTACATCAATAAAAGGGGTTCTTAGATTTGGCAAGAAGGGAAAGTGGAGATCTAAATTATAGGTCCTTTTGAAATTTTAGACAAAATTGGAATGTGGCATACCATCTAGCATTGCCACTTAGATTATCAGTAGTGGATAAGGTATTTCACGTGTCAATGCTTAGAAAGTAAGTGCATGATCCCAAGCACATGATTAGTTACAATTCATTGGAAGTACAAAAGGATTTGATGCATGAAGAGGTCCATTTGGAGATTATCGAAAGGAAAGTACATGCGCTAAGAAATATAGAAGTTGCATTGGCTAAGGTTCGATGGAAAAATCATGGAACTGAAGAGGCTAATTGAGAGATAGAAGAAGAAATAAAAGTCAAGTATCCAGAACTTTTCGACTAGATAAACTAATCTGGAGGATGAAATTGATTTAAGGGAGAAGTGATATAACACCCCGAATTTTTACTTACTATTTTTCCTATGGCTTAAATTTAATGTTGATTATTTAGAAAATAGAATAGTCAATGTCTAACCTTGTTATCATACTAAAATCCAAAAGTTAAAATGATAAGTTTAACCTACTTATTTTCATAAATGATTTATTTTCTTGTGTATTTTTATATAATTTATCGTAAATTTTATTTTGGTCGAATATTTAAATATTATAAAAGTTAATAAAATATATCGATACTCATTTTGTAGCTCGTATTAAATAACTGAAATTGGGCTCAAGAAGAAACAACTTTGGACTAGATATGTCCAAATTATTTTGATAGAAGGAAGAGTATTTTCAATCCTATAATTTATTAATGAAAAAATAGAGGTAAACTTTCATTTCATTTCATCTACATTGGAATTTGAAAGGAGATATTATAATTTATTAAATTAAATATAATCAATTTATTAGTTTTGATAATAACTGAATTAATTAATCTTATAAATTCTTAATTAACCTCAAATCCGTTTGAATTGAATTATTAAACTGAAATGCAGTTTGGTTGACTTGGGATTGCGTGTCTGTCTGTCTGTCAGAACTATATAATCAGGTTAGAGTATTTTCCTAGAATCAGACAAATTCTCTTTCTGCAAATTTACATGGACAGTCTGTTGAAAAGAATTTCCTTTACTATTATCTTACAAGTCAAATTTTCAAATTTATTTGGTATCGATTGATGTAAGAATACATAGTGCAAAGTGGTAAATTTTTATTTTCTAAATGCTTATATAATTTGGGCATGAAATACTCTAAGGCGTTCGGATCGATTTTTATTTAAATTTTTTAGGATAGATCATTAGGTCCAAATATGTAAATACTATGGAATATATGAATTCTAAATAAATTCTTTAAGCTATTTGATATCTTAGCCAATTTGCTATGAATATAAGAATGTCGATATATTATGTTAATTTATATTTATATCATGTTAAACAAGAATTTACACGTACTTGTACTGGACATTTTCAAAATACTCACTCTTAGAACAATTTCATAATAGAGCAGGTCGTGTCGGACGTGTGAAGGATTGAACGAGTGAATACTTATGGTTGCCAAGTAAAATTTTTATAAGAATTTATGGCGAATGTTATTTTTAAAATGTTTTTTATGTTTAACTAAGTGCACGTTATTTTAGTAGTTTTGACATTCGGGCCTTTTTGGCATGTTAAATTTGACAATTAAAACAGTTGTACTTTTTAAGTTGATGGGTTAACATTTTCGATTTATCGATTAAATCCCAAGATTTGTACAATAGTGTTAAATTCCGCATAAATTAGATAAGAAAAATTTTGATAACACTTCAAATCTTTGTTTTTTTTTTTAAATAGATTTGGGGTGTTACAATCTCTATCACCAAATCGTGACACGTGGTAATCGTATTGGTCAACCATTCTCTTGGGTATTCCATTATATTGGCTTCAAACAGGTTAATTAGCACAAAACGTCTCCACATTTCAATGTTTTTGTATAAAACGTTTATACCATTCATTTTTTGACAATTTCACCATCACTTTCACATTTCATTGTATAAAAGATTTTTTCATCCACCTACTCTCAAATGCTCTGTTAACTCAACAAAAAGGCTAATTAGTACAAAACGTTTCCACCTTTCAATGTTTTTTGTGCAAAACGTACCCACATTTTGTTTTACAAAGGTATGAATGTTTTACGCAACTTAGTTTTAAATGTAGGGATTTTTTCGCAGTATATTAAAAGATAGGGTTGTTACACGTAAAACATATTAATAGGTAGGAATGGTTATCACAAGTTCAATTTCATGCTAAAAGGAAAAGAACATGTCCAATTGATCTTCTCCATTTATATGTGATGGGTCATTTACCATTGAAATCTAATGTGGTATTAACAGTATCACATTTGTCTTTGTTCTTCTTATTTTACCGTTATTTACACCCTTAATAAACACAAATGGGGATGAACATTTCCAATTTATCGACCACATATTCAATCTCTTCATTTATTGTTTCAAATTTTATAAGTAATCCAGTATTTTTTGTTGAGTTAACGGTGTATTTGAAGGTAGGTGGATGTAATGAATTTTTCCACAATGAAAGGTGAAATTGCCAAAAAACAAAAAATAGGAATGTTTTGCACAAAAACATTTAAAGGTGGGGACGTTTTGTGCTAATTAGTTTTTGTTGAGTTAACGGAGCATTTGACAGTGGGTGGATGGAATGACATTTTCCAAAATGAAATGTGAAAGTAAGGATGAAATTGCCAAAAAAAAAATGAAAAATATGAACATTTTGCATAAAAATGTTGAAAAATGAGGACGTTTTGTACTAATTAGCCCTTCAAACACCATAACCAAGATTATAAGATCTAACATCCTGTTAGACAATTTGTCTTCCTTGGTTGGGCATATCTGCACCATACATTCGCTTGATTTAGTATTATTTGTCAATCTTTAGAAATCCATTCTGGTGAACTTTTCGAGTTTTTCCCTATAAGCAATGACATGTGGTACGTTTACCAATTATATATTAACAAAGACATTCCTATTACTTCCAGCTATGAGTTGAAGTTGGAAGAACATCAACAAATACTTGGAACATAATAGAACTAAAATCTGAAGTACATTACAAGTCGTGTGTTTTTGCACTCTTTAAGACGATATTTGCCAACACTAGTGGTGAAGCACGATGGAAAGCAAAACGTCTCAAGGATAGAATGGAATCTATATTTGTTGTTTGTACCGTCCGCTTGTGAAAAAAATTCTCGAACACTTAGGAGAGAAGAGGTCAGTATTAGAGAAGTTAGTATTTTGTACTTCTAGATTAACAAAATGAATGAAGCTTTTAAAGAAATGAATATGCAACAATGCAGAGATTTCAAAAAAAAAAAAAAATTATCATTTTTGAATAAAATGAACCTTTGATCTATATATAGTCAATATAGATACATTCTTGACTTTATCCACAACCTTTCAAACACAGGTTACATATTGAATTAGGATACAAAAGGGTGGTTGAAACCACAAACATGGATGTTTGTCGCAGAAGGCCGTGACAAATATTGCTGCGGCCGCATGCCTTAGTAGTCAGCAGAAGCCGACTGCACCATTGCGGCCTTGACTAGTTGACCACTTCGTTTCTCCGCTCCTTCAATCCGCCCCTTTAAATCATTGTCCAGTTCATCACCCATGACTTAAAACAGACGTTACGATATATACCACAATGTCCAAAATGACATTTTCAGAAAATTTCTCCAACAAAAAAATCTTTTTTTCAAACATTCTACATCGTGAAAAAAAAAAAGAAAATAAAAATAAAATATATTCCTATTTCAAAATTAACTGTCTCCCACTAGTACAATAAAGTTGAAAAGAAACCTGGGCAAAAATGGAGACTGTCTCATGGCCATGGTTAGAGGCGGTAGATTGGGGTTGGCTTGTATTGTAAAAGGAATGCATTAAGCTCTCGATTGGCCCTCGTTAAAATTATAATTTTTTTTTTTTTTTTTAACAATCACATATTATTCAATAAAATAATATTTTACATAAACTCAAATTTTTTTTTTTTAACTATACATCATACAAAAAAGACGTTATTTTAAAAATTATAATTTCAAATAATAAAAGTCAAAGGGGCAAAGGGTAAAGTCCACAGCTCGTTACCAACAAGGGAAAGTAAAAGCTCTTCGTGATCGTGGGGGACCGCAGATGAGATATTTTGTCAAATTTTGCGACAGCTCATCGTTGTTCTTCTCTTTTATCTAAGTACTGCCATGTGCTAGGGTTTGGTATGTGAACCACAATTCAACATCTTTTTACTTATTTTATTTTAATTTATTTTTTATTCTTATTTTTATTTACACATTCATACAATAAAATATTCTATACGTAAATTCAATTTTTTTTTAACTACACATTTTCAAAATAATATTATTCGAAACATAGTTTTTTACCATTAAAGGCCACTTAGACATGTCCTTGTTCAACCTTTCAAACTTTCTTTATATGTTTTTACAACTTCAAAATCATTCTTATCTTTAACATGTCAAGTACTCATTTTTTTTAAACCTTTGAAAGTCGAGTTTAGGGCTAGTCACCTTTTATTTTACAAGATACAAGAAGGTAGTGTTAGGAAATATCGACGAGTCAACTCCCATCCAGTTGGTACTTCTTCTAATGTCATTCTTACAAATAACCACGAGTTTGAGAAAGCACTTCCAACTTAAGAATTATCATTTGGACAATAATTGGAGTTGAAGCTAGTTTAAGCTCATACCTTTTGTTGTGATACTTCGGTTATTGTAAAATGTAGTATGTAGTAGTAATTATGTAGCGAAGTAAACACGTAGCAGTTAGCACTATCAAATAATTGCTACAAAATGTTAGTTTGACATTTCTTATAGCCCTGTTTGACATCTTTTTAAACCACATATTTTAATAATAAAATATTTTATACGTAAATTTTAAAAAAAAAATTATACTTTTTAATCGCTTAATTTCAAAAAAAAATTATTATTTAAAACTCTATTTTCTCTTTAATAACAAGTAAGACAATCAAACAAGGTCCAAATTGAGGTATAAAGAGCTTAGTAAAATAATAGGTAAATGAAGACTAGCAAAAATTTTGAGTAGGTAGGTGCAAGTGGGGGTATGATGATCTAACAGACTTTGCACGAAGGCAGCTGTGACCAGTCCATTCCCCCGAGTCACATCCTCCTTTATAACTCCCACTCCACTTCGCAGATTCACATTTCGCTCCGCCATTTGCTCATTAATATGTTGATTCACTTTTTATTCCTTTCCTCGTTATTTCTTGTGAATGATGCTAAATCTACAGTCCAGACTCTTCATGTGCAACCTCAGTATAAGCTGCCACCCAAATCACTTTCTGCTTCCGACAAGTTCGAGGGTTCATCGGACCTTGTTAATCTACGATACCACATGGGTCCGGTGTTGTCATCTCCGATCAACATATACCTTATATGGTATGGGAAGTGGGCCGCATCTCAGAAGATGTTAATCAAGGACTTTTTACTCTCCATCTCCAACTTCAACCCATCTTCTCCTTCGGTGGCAGAGTGGTGGCGCACTGTATCCCTCTATACAGATCAGACGGGAGCCAACATCTCACGCTCTGTACTCCTTGCTGGCGAGTACTCTGACCATCTCTACTCCCATGGTACACAACTCACCCGCCTTTCAATCCAGGAAGTCATTGCCACCGCAGTCCGATCAAAGCCCTTCCCCGTCGACCACAAGAACGGCATCTACCTAATCTTAACCTCGGTTGACGTGACAATGCAAGATTTCTGCCGGGCAGTCTGTGGGTTCCATTACTTCACCTTCCCATCAATGGTGGGTTACACATTGCCTTATGCTTGGGTCGGAAACTCCGGCAAACAGTGCCCTGAAGTGTGTGCCTACCCATTTGCCGTACCGGGTTACATGGGAGGTGGTGGTCCTGGGGCGCTGAACCCACCCAATGGCGACATCGGAGTTGATGGGATGATAAGCGTGATAGGTCACGAGCTGGCGGAATTGTCGTCTAATCCACTGGTGAATGCTTGGTACGCCGGAGAAGACCCGATGGCACCGACGGAAATAGGGGATCTATGCGAAGGACTTTACGGGACAGGCGGTGGCGGAGGGTTCATTGGGCAGGTGATGAGGGATAAACAAGGACGGACTTACAATTTGAATGGGATAAGTGGTAGAAAGTTTTTGGTGCAGTGGATATGGGATCCAGTTCTGAAGGCCTGTGCCGGTCCTAATGCTTTAGACTAGACTGGCTAGGAGGGGAGATATATTATATATATATAATTTTCAGTGAGCGAGTGGCGGCGTCGAGATGGCGGCTGCCGAGGAGGATGGGGGGAAGAAGAGAAAATTCAGTTCTTTTTAATTTTTTGTTTACAGTAATATTTTGTACACTTACAATGCCATTGTCTCATCCTCATTATCTTTAAAATATATATATATTTTTTTTTTCACTCACATATTTTTTAATAAAATAGTATTATATGTAAATTCAAACTTTTTTCTTAATTTTTAACTACAAATTATCCATCAATCTTCTATTTCAAAATATATTTTTTTTCTAAAAATAGGACTCAAATAAGCTCGAGAGGTCGGTTCAAATAATATTCAACAATTAAATATTAGTGGCAAATGTTGTGGGAGTGGTCCCAATTGAGTGATGGGCATTGAAAGGGCGGTGAAAAAGTTAAATGCACCTAGTGTATTTTCAATGGTAGTGTAGAATATAAATTTAGATTTATAAAGTAATTGAAAACATAATGGAGAGATGCATAGGAGATTGAAACTATATTTTCTGACAGAATTTATTAAAAGTCATGCGTTTGACTCTAAAATCATCAAGGGGTAAATAAGTGAATAATGCGGAATTAAAAATTATCATTGATTAGTATTGCAACAAGTCACAATAATTAATTGCTCTAGATTCAGTTCACGTGAATTAACTACTCTACAAGTTTGTATGAAATCAATAATGTAAATAACACAAATAATTGATGACGGAAAAACCATTGTCTGGGTAAAAAAACTCCGGGATAAAGTTAGTAATTTCCATTATATACAATAAAAACTTATAGTATGATCTAGCTTAGAAAATCAACTAGACTTGCTAATCTAATCCCTACAATTTCCAAAACCTGCTGGAACATACTTTACTCACATCTGCTCCCGAATTTTTGAAATTATCTATTTCCAGTGAATCATCAAGAACACATTGTTCTTGTACTTTTTTTGTGCTTTTGGTCCAGCATCCCTCAATCTTCAGCAATCTTTGAAGGCTATTAAGAAAGTATCTTCCTGATTATATCTAGGAAGTTGATGTTTTGGATTAAATAAATTTGATTTTTTTTTCCAACTCATGGGGTTAATCGCCATGTCTAGATGTGTTCTGGGATCTTGAATTGATTTTATGAGAATGTAAAATAATGATCAATCACCCACAAAAGCGTATTAGGCGTTGTGTATTTATAATATGAGGCATTTGAATAGTATATGATAGATAGAACTCTTGAAAATCGCAAACTAGGGTTTCTTGAAAAATATCGTCGCTCGTGCGCTAGGCTAGTGATAGGCGAGCGAGAGTTGTGTTGCTCGAACGATAGACGGACGACAATGATTCTGCTTTTTCCGTTCGAGTATCATGTAGGCGACAAACTAGCGTAAATTCGACAACTCTTTCTCCTTATTCCACACTTCAACCCAAAGACTCATAATTCATCTACACAAACCCCAAAAGATTCATTGATTTTTACAACTCTTTTATAACAATCCTATTCTTTTATAATAATCATTTTGTCTAAAAAATTACCAATACAACTAAAAATCTAACAATCTCCCCATTTGACATTGTATGACGAAACTATACAATATATGTTATGGAAGTAAAAAAAAAAAAAAAAACTAATCTACCCAATTTCAACTCAAATTGACTATCTGTCTCTTACATTTCTTGTTAAACATATTTCCTGAAATCAAAAACTCAAATACTAAGTATAAAAGCACGTGATATAGAAAATATAATAATTGAAACAAACTATCATAAATATGCTAGTTAGATTGAAAAGTAATACTACTAAAACATTAATATTACAAAATATCAAAACTCAAATAATTAAGCATTCAATAAAGCAAAACTGCCATTACTATCATCTCCCCCTAACTGCAAACTCCCCAAAATTAAATTAAATAAAATTAAAATGTCATCATCTCTCCCATTTTTGTCACAATTGACGAAATGAACTATAACAATAATATATAATAACATAAATATGCAGTTGATAGCATGCACAAGCATAATCAATAATCAGCAAAAATTTTCACATACTCAGTTCAAGTCTAAATGGAATAGATTGTATAGATGACTCATGTGTGTAAAGTCCAAACCTTAAATTTGTGAGAAATGACATGCTAAACATCACTGTTAAATGAGTTTATTTCCCTATAAATGAAAGTCAAACCAATAATGAATATTAAGATCTTTAAATAAAGGTCTTCTTCATGTATATTATTGTTTTCTCCCTCTTACTTTGAACATATATACATTTTGTACAATTTATATTTATATTTTTTAATTTTTCACTTCTTATGTGCAAACTATTCTCCATTAATCAACTAAGATGATCCATGTAACAAATTTTGGGGCGATAACTCCAAGTTAGTTGACCATAGGGCACCAGGTTATGAGAAAACCCTCGGACTTAATTGATCGAGTCAAATAAGCTTCGATAAAGAGTATAAGATAAAATATTTTTTTTATTTAAGAAGATATACTAGATTTTAGGTCTACTAAATTAAGGTTAATGCATGTTCAAGGTCACCTTACCAACATGTGACAGTCATCACAAATCTCACACATGCGGTCGTTTGAACTTTATGCACTTACTAAAAATTGATGAGTTAATACTTTTACATAGAAAATTGAAGTTTCGATAAGCAACTTCTAAACTCTAATCTTCAAGGTTCTTGTTTTCTTCGAGACTCTTTTGATTGTTTGTTCTTCAACCGATGATGATCTGAGCTTTCGAATGCTTAAGAAAATTTATTCATGAAAAGCTCAAGAAACAATACTTGTTAGAATATAAGCGTATTGTTTGTTATAATCAAAACAAGTGGAGATATATTGAATCAGAGGTCAACAGAAGCGTTGGGAAGAATGTTTACCTTTAATTGAGTTTGCATATAATAGGGCCGTACATTCTACTACTTCGTTTTCACCATTTGAAATTGTTTATGGTTTTAACCCACTAATATTATTAGATTTGATTCCTTTGCCTGTTAATGAACATGGTAGTTTAGATGGAAAGAAGAAGACCGACTTGGTGAAATCACTTCATGAAAAGGTAAGGTGGCAAATTGAAAAGGAAAAATGAGCACTATGTCTCTCAAGCAAACAAGGGGCGAAAGCGCGTTACATTTGAACTAAGAGATTGGATTTGGTTGCACTTGAGGAAAGAACATTTTCTAGAACAAAGAAAGTCAAAGTTACAGTCACTGGGAGATGGTCCATTCCAAGTCCTTGGAAAGATAAATGACAATGCCTACAAATTAGACCTTACTAGTGATTATTTCACAAATATATAAACAATTAAATTTTCAATATTTGTAATTTGTTTACAATATTCACAATTATCTCTCAAATAAATAAACAATTAAATATACAATATTTACAATTTTTTACAATATTTACAATTATTTCAAAAATAAATAAACATTTAAATTTTCGATATTTACAATTTGTTTATAATATTTACAATTATTTCACAAATAAATAAACAATTAAATTTTCGATATTTACAATTTGTTTACAATATTTACAATTATTTCAAAAATAATATACAATATTCACGGATCACAATTGAATTCATACAAATTGCACGCTAACTTATTCCTCCAATTTTATATCTAGTATTGGTTGATTCCATCAGCCTTATGTGATATATTCAAAAATTCGATATACTTTATTGAGAATATGCCACAATCGTCCCTACAAATAAATAATAATGTGTTAGTACGGTCAGTACTGTGTAACGAAAAATTAAGTGTTCAAATTAAAAAAAATTATAAGTACTTATGATATTGATTGTCTCGCCGTCGTCGTGTCTCGCACGATGGCTAATATGTCTTGCACATTCACTCACGCTCATCTAGCAATCAAATGAGTGATCACAGCCACCGGCTCCAAGTGAAACTCGAGCTAACCTTGTGTCAGATAAGAATGATCGGAGTCGTACACATATATAATGAAATCAACAAAGATGATCTTCAAGGTAAAACAGTGATGATTCGCGATCACTAGAATGTACATTATGTGTACAACCCTCCCATGACTTTCCTCCGACATTCGGCCACATCTTCATGACCCACTTCAGCATATATTCTGGCACCGTGTACTTGTTACCCATAAGTTGGAGCGACTGATACTCATTGGTAACGACACTTAGGAACTCAGTACACAATATGACTCGGCTAGGAATGTCGAATGATCTCGGATATCTTCGATCTCAATTACGCAAGAAGTCCATAGCCAGGTTGATGTACTATATCAGGAAACACAAATAACAAATAGAGGGAGTTATTTCATTTAATAAACAAACAATTAGGTATACATAATAAATAACAATTGCAATATTACACTTACATCGTCGAAGAGTCAGGCACCCAAAGTCGTGACGTCGTGAAACCACTTATAGGCATTAGTGATCATCCTTTAACCTATTTTGTAGCTAGCTCTTAAAAAAGAAACAAAAAAACTGTGAAAGGAAGTATAGATGAGTTAGAATAATGTACTTCACTAAAATCATAAAATACTTATCTAGGCATAATTTTTTGCCACTCTGTCTCGAATGCCTTCCACTGGCATGGTCCACCTCCCAGAAGAGATTGGGGTATGTCTCATCTACGAACGTCCTCCTCTTCGCCTCAGCCATGAAGGGAGAAACGACGTTCTGTGATGGCAATCTCAACCTCTTGTCGACCACCTTCTCCGACACGTCAACAACACGCTTCTTAACCTCTATCACGACTAGCGTCCTCTCCTAGATCGCCACCCCCTCCACCTTGGGTTTCACGGGGTGCATTTCTTCTT
>CAIGRN010018289.1:0-14992 GCA_903798345.1 Fraxinus anomala
AATCTTTAATCTGAGTTCTTAGCGATTGGTAATTACTGTACAATCGTGTCCCGTTACCCCGTCGGAACTCGAACAGAAACGTCTCGTGTCGTCAGCTTCTCCCATGTCCAATTTTGGAGTGATCTCGACTGTTGATCTGTCTTAACGTGTTTGATCTAGCTTGCGATGCACGAATAGGACCCACGTCTGTTGGCAGGATTTTCTTGAGGTCAACAGATTGGCGCCGTCTGTGGGGAACCACACAATAACCACGAACAACCCCATGGAAAGAGCTTTCTAAGAAAATCGTTCAGGGCATCCCAATTGAAAGAGGATTTGTTCCTAAAAAATGAACAAGAAGAAGCCCCCAAGTCGTGAAATATTTAAAGTGTTGGGCTTCAAAAGAGATGAGCTCAGAGGGTGATGTCCCTCCTAGGCGTGTGAGGGAAAGCGATGATGAAATCCCAGCCACGATCGCGCCTGGGGGTCGGTATCGACCCCACCACCATCATAGACGAGGTAGGAGATGAATGGCGGCCCAGCTCACAAGGGAAATGACAACTATGGCAGCCAACATGAGGAGTATTACCAACCAAAATTTAGCCATGCAAGAATTATTGATGCAAATGCACGGCCATGGAGGACGTCCAATCCCTCCCTTTGCTTCTCCAGAGCAATACGAATAGGGAGAAGAGTTGCAAAGCCAAAGAGCTCGTCCCCCAGGCATGTTAGAGGAACTAGATCTATAGAGAGGGAGGTGGGAGTTGATGTCTCTTCAAATTACGCTTCTGGCTGACCCACCGAGGCCCCATTCAACATGGAAAATGACTTTTCTCTAGAATATGAACCAGAACATAGGCCTCAGAGGTCCATCAGCATGTTTGAACGGCTAAGCCCAGTAGAAACAAGGCATGGGTAGCAACCTAAAATGCTAGTACCTCGAAACAGACCCCAGCCCCCACCTCCTGAGACTTGGCAACCAGAGGAAAGCCAAGAATGTGCCCCACAGACTGTACTGCCTCGGCATGAGCGTCGAATGAAGGATGAGGAGGCGGGAAATCAGGCAGGACCTTCTGCACCACCACCAAGGTATGAGGCTGATGTAAATTATGATTCGGATAGCCCCCAGAGATCTTTTGACCTGGATGATGACGATGACAACCTGCCATTTTCATAAGAATTGAGAAATGTCCAGGTACTGAGCTACTATGTGATGCCCAAGATACCAAAGTATAATGGGATAGACGACCCAGCCAAGCATTTGAATAGCTACAAGACCCACATGAGCTTAAGAGGTACTACCCCAACTGTGAAAAGCAGAGCCTTCCATTTAACTCTTAGCGGAACAGCAGAAATTTGGTGTAGCAGGCTACCGCCTTGGAGCATCAGGAGCTGGCCAGAGTTTAAGACCACCTTTTTAAAGAGGTTCGCAGTAAGCAAGGAATGAGAGACCTCTATCCAACGCCTTCAGGACATGAGGCAGCAGCCTGGTGAGACTCTAAAGAGCTTCTTGTCCCGCTTCACAGACGAAATGACATATTGTGTTCAAGTCACTGACTGTGAAGCTTTATCGGCGCTAAGAGGAGGCTTGAACATGAACACCTTATTTTGGAGAGATGTCCAAAATCAAGATTCAACTACTTATGATGCGTTGCTAGAAATGATGAGGTGAGAAATTATCAACAAGGAGTTAATCGACCACAGAAATAGGGCTAGTCAAGGCCTCCAGCCTCAACAAAGGCGGCATGGAAGAGGGCCTACATCACATTTGACGGATCACCAATGGAACCAGAATGGCTGCAAAATCACTCCCAACTTGGGGTAGGCGCTGGCCACGATAACCTTGAACGCAGTACCCATATTGGCCTATGAAAGTGTCGCGCCCGAAGCCAGCACTCAACGAACTGAACCGTACAATAGGACCCCCAAAAGAGACGAGATCGGTGGCGAGGTTCGGGACCAAGAGGTAGGCCAAACCCCCTGCCCCGCCCCGCCCCAAAAATACTATACATATCAACATTCATATGGCCATGACACGATAAATTATAGAGACATTGCCCACCATCCCAGGAGGGCAAGTCCCCGAAATGACCAACAGAATAATTCACGACAGAGAAATAGGCCCCCGCCTAGGTGTGACCAAGAGCCTAGGCGCGATAAGGCCACTCTCTGCCACCGGGACGTCTCTCCCCGACGGCGAAGGAAACATGAAGAGGAAATATCAAGAGACGAATAGGAAAGAGACCGTCAAACTCGAATAGATAACGCCCCATACATGAGATTGACATGATCTTTAGAGGCCCTTATGTCGGTGGAGAAACAAGGAATTCCCAGAGAAACTATGCGAGAGAGGCTAAAGGTTCTCCACTGACCAGTTATATAGTGAATAGCAGTTCTCGGAGCAGTCAAACACCTCCATCATGTTCACACATAAAGATTCAGAGGGTGTGCACTATCCCCATTGCGATGCCCTTGTCGTGAGGGTTGTGGTGGCTCGAAACGGACTAAAACGGATGATGGTGGACAATGTGAGCTTCATTAACATTCTATTCAGATCCGTGTTTGACAAAATGATTTTAGATCATGAGTTTACCCCAATCTACACCCATTTGTATGGCTTCACAAGGGACTGCATAATCCCGATGAGTAAGATCACACTTGCAATGGAAATGGGAGAACTGCCCTTATCGACATCGAACTTCATGGAATTCTTGATAGTTGATAACAGGTCCGCCTACCACGGGATACTGGAGAGGCCCACGTTAAAGGGACTTGGAGCCGCCACTTCCATCCACCACCTATGCATGAAATTCCCAACTAAACAGGTGGTGGCAACGGTGAAAGGTCACCAAAGAAGAGCCTGGGAATGCTACTTAAATTTCATCAGGAAGGCCGAACCTAAGGACATCAACATGATAACGAGCGATGTCGACATGGATGCTCCTAAGGAGACGCCCATATTTGATTAAATTGATCCCCGTATTATCGAAATCGAGTCTCAAACGGCCCCGATGGGGGAAGTGGAAAGTTTCCCAGTAGACCCGTTGGAAACCACCAGGCTGCTACAGGTGGGCAGAGGTCTGGCCTCGAAATTCAAAGAGAAACTCAAGAAATTCCTGTGTGAAAATCGGGATGTCTTTACTTGAAGGCATGAAGATATGGTAGGCATTGACCTCGGGGTCAGGTGCCACCACTTGAAAATTGATCCTAAGGTTGTCCCACACAGACAAAAAAGAAGGGCTCTGAATCCAGAGCGGTATGAGGCCCTTAAGGAAGAGGTACATAAGTTAATCAAGAATGGCTTCATTAGGGAGGCCCTTTATCCATGTGGGTCTCCAACCCAGTCTTAGTGAAAAAATATAACGGGAAGTGGAGGGTATGCATTGACTTTTCTGACCTTAACAAAGCCTACCCTAAAGACAGTTTCTCACTCCTGAGGATATATCAGCTGGTAGATTCCACCGCTGGACATGAGTCTCTGAGCTTCATGGACACCTATTCTGGCTACAATTAGATCCCTATGTACCCAGGTGATGAGGAGCACACTTCCTTCATCACAGATATGGGACTTTATTGCTATCGAATGATGCCCTTTGGGTTAAAGAATGCTAGAGCCACCTACCAGAGGCTCGTGAACAAAATGTTTACCGACTTACTTGGCAATACGGTGGAGGTCTATGTAGATGACATGCCTGTCAAAAGTTTGAAAGCTAGCGACCACATAACCGACCTTGACGGAGCTTTTCGTGTCTTATGAAGATACCGCATGAGGTTGAACCCCCTCAAGTGTGCGTTTTAGGTCGCATCAGAAAAGTTCCTGGGGTACATGGTCAACCAAAGGGGTATAGAGGCCAACCTCGAGAAAATACAGGCACTGATTGAGATGAGGTCCCCCCAAAAGCCGAAGGAAGTGCAAATCTCAATTGGTCGGGTGGCAGCTCTAAGTCATTTTATCTCAAAGGCAACTGACAGATGCCTCCCTTTCTTTAAAATTCTGAAAGAAAAAAAGAATCAAATGGACAGAGGAATGCGAAGAGGCCTTCAAGGAGCTGAAAAAGCACCTAGAGTGGGCTTCCCTCCTCTCGAAGCCTAAGCTAGGAGAAGCAGTACAACTTTACTTGAATGTCTCCAATGAGGCCATAAGTGTCGTGCTTATTAGGGAAGAAGGTGTAGCCCAACTACCGGTTTATTATATTAGCAAGGTGCTGTTTGCACCTGAACCTCGATACCCAAACATGGAGAAGCTAACCTTGGCGCTGATCACCGTATCAAGAAAGTTGAGGCCCTATTTCCAAGCCCATACAATACATGTATTGACCAGCTTTCCACTCGACAAATATTGCAGAAACATGATGCCTCGGGGAGATTGTTGAAATGGGCCGTGGAATTGAGTGAATTTGAAATCCTTTTTTAAGTAAGAACCGCCATTAAAGACCAGGCCATTGCAGATTTCGTGGCAGAATTCACCAATGTCCCTCACATGGATGAAACGATGGAGCTTGCGGAGCCCCCACGTGGAACCTATTTGTGGATAACTCGACTGGAAAAGCAAGCTCGGCTACTGGCATAGTACTAATGAGCCCTGAAGGTCACAAGTTGAATAGCACCGTGCGATTTGGGTTTAAGGCCACAAACAATGCGGCTGAATATAAGGCCCTACTTGGCAGCCTGAGGATAGCTAAGGAAATGCAAGTAAAAGACTACACATCAATAGCGGTTCCCAACTTATCCTTTGAAAAATTTAAACTGATCCAAACCCCACGCATTGAAACTACCCACGCCCATGCCTTATCTAAACTGGCTAGTAGTAAGGATTCTGAGTTGTTGACAATGGTGCCTATCGAACACCTCTCAAGGCCATCCACTTCCACAGAGGATGTGATGTGGGTGGAAGGAACCCCAACTTGGATGCAACCCCTTATGGCCTACCTTAAAGATCAAATATTGCTAGACAATAAAGAAGAGTCCTACAAGCTGAGGAGAAGGTCCGTACATTTTATAATAGTGGATGATATTCTCTATAAGTGCAGATTCTCTTCACCTCTTCTCCAGTGTGTAGGAGGTGAGGAATCCACCTATGTATTCCACGAGATCAATGAAATTATTTGTGTTAACCACTCAGGAGGGCTCGCTTTAGCAAGAAAAACACTAAGACAAGGGTACTATTGGCCCACCTTGAAAAAGGACGCCATTCAATTTGTTTGAAAATGCAATAAATGCCAGCGTTTCTCCAATGTCCAAAGACAACCCTTATAGGAGTTGGTAGCAGTGTCCAGCCCTTGACCTTTCAACAAGTGGGGGCGTGGACCTCATTGGCCCTTTACCTAAGGGTAGAGAAATCGCTAATTTTACCATTGTTACAATTGATTACTTCACAAAATAGGTAGAGGCCGAACCTCTGGCAAAGATTGCGGAGGAAAACACGTCCAAGTTTCTATGGAAAAACATCATATGCTAGTTTGGGATTCCCTACTCTATCGTCTCAGATAATGGAAGGCAGTTCGACAATAAAAAGGTACGAGACCTCTGTTAAGAGCTAGGAATCAGGAAGCATTTCTCCACCCTTCATCACCCCCAGGCTAATGGGCAAGACTATAAAACACACTTTGAAGAAGAAACTTGACACGGCCAAAGGAGCTTGGGTGGATGAGTTACAACAAGTACTGTGGGCTATCCAAACTACAAGTCAGACTCCAACTGGAGAGACTCCTTTCTCAATGACCTACGATGCCGAGGCTATGAGCTCGGTAGAGGTGGGACTACCTTCTCCCCGAAGGTTACACTTTAGCGAGATATTAAATAACGAACTCGAGAGATGTGAACTTGATTTTCTTGAAGAAAAAAGGGATGACTTCTAGTTGAAATTGGCTACATATCAAAGGAAGATGACCCAGTAATATAATACTAAAGTAAAGAAGAGGTCCTTCCGGATAAATGACTTGGTGCTTCGAAGGGTGTTCTTGTCTTCCAAGAAGTCAGGGTAGGGACCTTGGGGCCAAACTGCGAAGGGCCCTATTGCATTGAAAAAGAAATCCAACCTGGTACCTACTGGATCAAAGATATGGATGGAAATGTTCAACCTCATCCATGGAATGTCGAGCATTTACGAATGTATTACCAGTAAATGTAAATCATAGCTGGAAGTTTTCCCCAGCCCTTGTATATAAATAAAATCTTTGTTTCACGAAAGTTGTCAAGCGTGGGAGCCTCAGAGGAGAAGGTCTAGTCCCTAAGAGGACCACCTCATCTGAACTCCGAAGCATACATCACATGCCTCCCTTTGACGAGTCTGAACTTCAAGGGAGAAGCCTTTGCATGGATAAATCATTCTCCATGCAAGGAAACGTGGGCACCTCGGAGAAGAGGATCCAGTCCCTAAAGGGACCACCTCGTCTCAACTCCGAGGCGTACATCATATGCCTCCCTTTGATGAGGTTGAAGGGAGAATCTTTTGCATGGATGAAGCATCCTCCATGTAAGAAAGCGTAGGTGCCTCGAAGGAGAGGATCTAGTCTCCAAAGGGAGCACCTCGTCTGAACTCCGAGGCGCACATCACATGCCTCTCTTTAACCAAGCTGAACGTCAAGGGGGAAGCCTTTGCATGGATAAATCATCCTCCATGTAAGGAAGTGTGGGCGCCTCAGAGGAAAGGATCCAGTTCCTAAAGGGACCATCTCATTTGAACTCTGAGGCGTATATCACATGCCTCCCTTTGACGAGGCTTGACATAGAGGAGGAAGCCTTTGCATGGATGAACCATCCTCCATATAAGAAAGCGTGGGCGCCTCATAAGAAATGATCCAATCCCTAAAGAGACTACCTCGTTTGAACTCTGAAGCATACATCACATGCCTCCCTTTGACGAGGCTGAACGTCAAGGGAGAAGCCTTTGCATAGATGAACCATCCTTCATACAAGGAAGCGTGGGCATCTCGGAGGAGAGGATATAATCCCAAAAGGGGGCCACCTCGTTTGAATTCCAAGGCGTACATCACACGCCTCTCTTCGACGAGGCTGATCGTCAAGGGAGAAGCCCCATGTCAGTTTAAAGCCTCAGAGTTATTTAACTACATCGGTTTAGTTGAAGTCCAAAATCCAACCAGATTGAATATTAATTTGTTCATTCAAAGTAAAGGCTCAGAGCCTAAATAATTAACGGTAATTTTCAGTTTGAGTTCAATCCGGTTTCAGTTTAGTTAGTTAAGCCCAGTTCTGTACGAGGTTCATACTGTAGTTTGTTGAAGCAATTCATTATAGTTAATACACTAAGGAAGTTCATTTACTTCAAAGAAAAATGACAAAATAGTAAATAGGGGAAAGTACAGAAACTTCATTCATTTCAGAGAATGGCGAGTACATTAGGAGGCCCAAGGGCATTACAAAAATTGAATTAAAGCCTAAACTACTGCTGGGGATGTGGATGAGCTTGTGCCTCAGTGGCGGGTGCGTCGGTCACCACTTCTTCCAGAGTCCTTTCTACGGGAACTTCCACAGCAGCTTCCTCCGCTAGGGTTTAAGGGACCTCTTCATCAATGAATTCCACCTTCAATTCTGAAGCATTCAATTTAGTGTAGAGCTCCCCAACCCTACCCACTACTTCATTGTAGGCGAACCTCCTCCAATAGAGAGCAAAGCGTTAATACTCCTCGGTCAAGTGAAAATTGGCAATATAATTTTTTACCGCTTCTTCTCCAGCATGTTGAGCCTTAGCTTCAGCTCGTCTAGCATCATCCGCAAATTATTTAACTTGGCCCTCCATGAACTGGTTCGCCTATCTGAAGTTAGCAAGTTGGAGGTTGGCTTTCTCAATAGCCTCGGTAGTTAGCTTCTGATAGCTATTTGAAGTCTCAACTTTCTTCGTTAATGTAGCCACCTCACATTGAGACTCGTGCACCTCATTCCTAAGAGCCTCGATTTCAGCCAAGGCAGAAGCTAACTTGGCCTCACTTTTTGTTTTTTGGGCCTCTAGTTCATTAGCCTCTGTTTTTCCCCTCTTTACCTCGGCCTCGGTAGCATTCAGCCTTTCGTACGAGGTCATATTCATCTTCCTGACATTCCAGGGCCAATCCAAAGGCCATTGCACTTTGGCTCACCAATGTGGCAGTGAGGTCCACCTCGTCACAAGTGGACACCTAGTTCTGCCATCTCTCGATCCAAAATTTATTAAAATTTTATGTGGCACCTCGAACTTCAGCTGGCAACATCTCCAAGACTGTCGAGACGATCTGATCGTCCCTCCTAGCTAGGAAGTTCCCAGACTTCCCCGGGGTCCTCTCTGCTTGGCTCTTCTTAGGAACCTCAGAAGCTGAAGGAGTTCCCTTCTTTGCTTCTTCATTGGCCGTCCGAGACTACTCTACAATAGTAACCTTAATCGAGGATTGGAGAAGTTTTAGTTGCTGGGAAGCCCTTTTTTAAGAATGGGACATTGTGGTCCCAAAGCTGGCAGAAACCTAAGTTGCATGAACAAGTTTCCTCTTCTTTGGGGTCTCCTTCATTTTTCCCTTGCCCTTATCAGCAATCATCTGGGCCTTCTTGGGAGCCTCCTATTCTTCTCCCCCTCCCCCTCCCCCTCCCCCTCCCCCTTTACTAGCTTGATCCTTGCTGAGGTGTTATAGCCTCGACCTCGCATGCTTGGCCTCGGAGGAAGAAGGCTTCAGAGTCTTTGTGCCAGTGATGGCTGTGGCCTTAAGGATAGTGGCCATATTAGGTACTGGATACTCCTTCTTCGTAAATTTATCTACGCGTGTGAAGGAAATGATTAGAAATCACAAGAATGAATATAAACTTAATGGAAATAAAGGGGCCTCTTACCCTTGGAGGCCATCAGTCCGAAGTCTAGAAAATAACGGCTTCGGTCAATCAGATAGGCAAAGCTTCTGAGCTTCAAAGATCGCTTGTAAATATCTTTGATGACGTCCCACTCAGCCTCATCAAGCTCGTATCTGGAACCAGAATCTGCAATAAAAATAAGAGAAATTAGTACCAAGAAGTTGGGCATAAAATTAAAAAGTTGTAAGGCGAGGCACTCACACGTTTAGGCTGGGACAACATCTTCCTCAACCATCTGGCACCTGTCCCGAACCCAGAACCAGGACTATTTCCATCCTTTTATGGAGGAGTGGAGTCCCACTACGAATGGAGAATGTGCCCCCACATGGGGTGATGTAGTACCACCCCTTGGAATCGTCCTTCCCAGTGACCCGAGCCAGAAAAAGGGTTTGGAAGACACCTAAAAAAACCTCATTCCAATGGAAGTAGGCCCTGACTAACTGGCTCCACCCATTTGGCAAAATTTGGGTGGGCGACAACATGAAGTTCCTCAGCACCGCCTTAAAGAAGGGATGAAGAGGTAGACACACTGCTACTTTGAGATGGAATTCACTAAAGGCCACAGAGTCCGACCTCGGGAAGCAGGCTCGTTCGTAGGCCTCGGGAACTAACAACTCTATATAATAAGGTATGCAGTATGTTTCCCTAAACTCTGCTAATTTAGATGAGGTTATGGAAGATGGGATTTTGGCAACCCCCCAATCCGCCTCATAGTCAATAGGCTCCTCGATCATGCTACACCAATCTCCCGACCCCCCAGACATTGACTCCTCTCTATGCCTAGCAACTGTAACTACCATTTTCACCTCAGAATCCATTAAAAGCAATAGACAATGGTGAATAAACACAGAAATTGATGAGAAGTTGACAAATCGTGTCGTATTTTCACAAAGAAAATACCTAGGAAGGCTAAGAACGCTCGTCGGAGAATCGGAGTGATTTTCGCAAAGATAAAACTCCAAAATGGCATAGCTTTTGGTTTTTATATAAAGAACAAATTAATCCTAGCCGTTGGATCGAAGCCCAGTAATTCTGAAACGCCCAATCCTGTAACAAATCCGAGCCGTTGAATTCGAAATGTTTATTTCACCAACGCCTCAGATTAATACATGAAAACCACGTACCAGCCTCTACGCGTCATTGCTTATCATAAAAACATGCAGCCATCATTAGCCATCATCGTGCATTTAATGTGACGGCCGTACATGTGTTGGAACTTATGCCGCTTCAGCTGTCTCATCTTGGTAACATGCAAAATCGTCAAATCACGTGCACCAATTTCCACATTAATGAACTCACAATAGGCATTGAGCCTCATGCCTCATCTTTAAAAGAACTTCAGCTTCAATAAGCATTTCAGCCTCGGCCAGTTCCTTTGTGGACTCGCCTCGGCTTCAATATTGATTTCAACTGCCTAGGAACATCAGCCTCAGATTCAGCACAGATTCAACACCATGACTATTTGTATTCTAAAGTAAGTTAAGCTTAAATCACTTATTAAAGTTCCATGCACTACATAAATATTTATGCATGGACTTGGTGGATTAGTGTAATGGACTACAAATTTCAAAATCTTCTTTGACATCATTATTGAAGTCCACGCATAATATAAATAATCATACATGGATTTGGGGGACTATTGTTATGACTCGTTACTAAGGACTACCACGTGGCCATCGAAACTAAGCTGTGGGACCCAATCCAACCGAACCGTCTTGCCTCCTTCTATTTCTATCGAGGTCCATACTTCAAGGCCCACGTAATTGCTCAGTCGAGGCCCAAGTAACTCCGAGGCACCTTCTGGATCCGAGGCTCTCCAGCTCGTGACGACCCACGTGCAAGGATTTGCTCATGATGAAAATATTTGGTACGAATGATTGATGTGACCTTTGTAAAAAATGTATTTGTGTCATGTCTTGTCAATAGGTTGTAAGAGCATTTAATGTTAGGAATGTGAACTTGATGGCTAAGATTTGATGCTTTGGCCGAGGAGATAAGGCCACGTATAATTTGATCTAAAGGTCACCATTCCATTTGTAACACTATAAATACTCCCATCATGTAACAATTGAAGACTAATGCAACTTTAAATACTTGGAGCAACTTATTTGGTTCTCTTACATTGATTTACAATCTTTAATCTGAGTTTTTAGCGATTGGTATTTATTGTACAATCGTGTCCCGTTACCCCGCCAAAACCCGAACGAAAACGTCTCGTGTCGTCGAGCTTCTCTCAAGTCCAATTTCGGAGTGATCTCGACCGTTGATTTATCTTAACGTGTTGGATCTAGCTTACGCATGCAAGAATGGGTCCGACGTCTGTTGGCAGCATTTTTTTTAGGTCAATAGATATATATATATATATATAATATCCAAAGTTGATTGGACTTAGGACATAACATTTATATCTGCTTGATTATGTCATCTGCCTCCATATAACTCGAAGACATTGCTTGTACACCATCATTAAGCCTAGACCCTTTCTCTAGAAAATAAGGCTAGAACAAGTTTAGCCTCCACAGTATATTGCTTTGGACTAACACAAATATGAGGCCTAAGCCAAATGAAAATGATGATAAAAATTTTGGACATTGTGGACGCGTAGCAAAACTCCCAGGGTTGGATTCACTATTAAAGTACATTAGTTAAGTCCTAACTTAGCAAGGTGGGATGCAACTAATGTTGTAGAATTCACCCCCAAAATAGAACGCCCTACAATGTAAATTAAAGTGTAACAAATTATTAACCTCACGTGTGTGAAAAATTCATGGTGATTCAATTTCGTAGTCTGAAAATTATAAGCTACTTATTTTGAAGAATAGAAAATTTTATGGAAGTCGGACATACAATTAGGGCTAGACATGGTCTGGTTCTATTCGGTTCTAAAGAGAACCGAATTGAATTCAAATATTTAGTAAGTGAAACTGTCGGATCCAAATTTAATTATGGAACCGTTCGAGTTCGGTTCTTGGGTTCCGTATAATAATTAATTTTTTTTAATAGTTATAGCAACACTACATTAATTCAACTAATGGCATGTTCAATTTTAATTCCTACAAAATAACGTAATCCAATCCCGTAATATCTTTTGTGTTTTTCTTTGTTGAGTTTTTCATAAATTTGACTGTTAAAATCATAGAAAGAAGACGATAGCAAGCTGACAATAATAATGAGGGGCTTTCAATTCGAGTTCTCCAGAACTGCAGAAAAAGCACTACGGTAGAATAAGATATTTGGGGTAAAATTTAGGTTAATTTGATTAATTGGACTTAAGCTGGAAATTAGAAATAGGAAAATCATATTTTGGGTTTGGGCTACTGAACCCGTCGATTCTCGATTCAGATGTCTGTTTGGACATTTAATTTAAGAAGAACCGCTCGATTCGATTCAATTCGGGTACGTTTCGAGAGTTTTGTCCTGCCGTGCATACAATTTTGAGATTAGCTTGTTTTGTATATTGTGAAGCTATCTTTGCAGTTGCTAACGACACTTCTCGCATCTAACGTTAGACAATAAATTTGTTTCTATATATATGATTGTGGCTTTCAATTCCACATCGTAAAGTAAATAAATAAAAAAACACATATGTGCTCCTATATAAGGAGTCTCGTTACTATTCATGAAATCTAAAAATTTCTTAATTTCCCAAGATTTTTCTCTTAAATTTACGTTAAAGTTGAGATATGAGTTATTTATTTTAGTCATGCCTATGTATTATTGTTTACTAAGTTAATGATATGTTTATTGTATACAATAGCGTTGTCTAACATAAAAAGAGTTAAAACTCAATTTAGAGCAAAATGAGAGGAAGGATGATGTTGGGTGGCAGAAGTGATACATATAAATAAAAGAAAGGTATCGAAGTTTCATTGATTTCAAAGAAATACCACAACACGACACCTTTTAGTTTTTATTGACTCCTACCAAAAATTTAGATTTCAAAAATTATTTGATTCACTCACGATTATAGGGAATTAGGACTCATTGATTTGAAATATCAAAATATCGAGAATTTTAAGAGATTGAAACTCCAAAGTCTATCATTCTTAGTCAAAAACAATTGATTGTCATGATGGCTTACAACCCTTATTTAAAGAAGTAACTAAAATTTAGATAATTATTAAAATTAAAAGATAATAGCAAAAATTTAAAAGCCCTAATATTCACAATTAATCCTAAATAAATGGAATTAAATTTGAATTTATTTAATAAAGAAATACTACTAAAGAATAATCAAAAACTCAATCTTCATCATTACTAATCTGGGATGGTAGGAGCGATAGAAATAAATAAAAGAAAAAACTATCAAAATTTCTTTGATTCCAAAAGAATACCGCAACATGATCACTATCTAGTTTCTATTGATTTTTATGAATAACAGAAATTTAAGCATCAAATACTCCTTTCCTTCAACTATAAAGTCATAAATTGAACAAGTTAAAGTTTTAGGTGAATTACTTCAAAAACACTATGTTTTTGCTACTCTTAATAAAAGAAAATGACTTCCAAGTGGATAATAGCCACTAATTCTATATTTTTGAATTAAAAATAATCTTGGAAAACTAGTCTGTATATTTTAATTTTGAAAGTCGTAAGGGGAGAAATGCTCTTCAAAAGATATTATTGTTATCGATAGTTGAAATTTATAAACGCTAATTCTATTTTATCGAAAACAATTAATTCGAAGAAAGAAAAATAAACACACAATATTTATAGTTGTTCACTTCAATGTTAGATTACTTCATTTCTCGTTGATCAAACAATTCATTATGATGAATTAAAAAGGATTACACGAAAAAATTGCACACATATCTTCGCTAATCCCTCTCTCTTTTTTAACAAGGATTAAATTTATCAATAGCCACCAAACTTTATACTTAGTGTCATCATGACCACCTAATTTGACTATATTTCACCATGGTCATCCAACTTTATACTTATTATTACCATGGTCAGCTAATTTGATTTTATTTTACTATAGCCATCCAATTTCTTATAGTATTTTACAATGGCCACCCAACTTCTTTTAACCCATTTCACCAATTTTATTTTATATATAATGCAAAGTTACCGTTTTACCCATTTTAAAATTAGTGAAAAGTATATGGGTGATCATGGTAAAATGTTATATAAAATTGGATAATTATGGTAAAATAAAATCAAATTGAGTGGTCATGGTGACACTAAATATAAATTTGGGCGACCATTTATATTTAACCATTTTAATGATAATCATGAAACCCAAGGACGATTTCTTATTTACCAAATAAATTAAAGCAAAATCAAATTTTACAATGACCAACTTCACGAAGTGAGAATAATTTGGATCGACAATAATTAGATACCACAACTTAACAACCGACTTTTTTCCAAAGAAAGGGAGGACGGCTAGGATTGCATGCCTGGAATAAAACTTTATTGTAAATGTTTGTTTAAGATTAAGCCCATGTTTGTGGTCCATTTTATTTAAAATACAATTTTTTTTCTCTCCTCTTATTAAGTACACATTTTTCAATAAAATAATATTATATATAAACTCAAAATTTTTCCTTCTTCTTTAACCCAACATTCTTAAAATAAATAAATAAATAATAAAAATCACCATTCCAAAATGCATTTTTCTCCAAAAGCACATTATAATGGAGCCCAAACATGGATTTCCTTTTAAGTCAGTCTACTTATCGTTCAATGTATTCTTTCAAAAATAAATATTTTTTGTTGGTCAAAACTAAAAATGAGTACATCTTATCTTACTAAAATTATTCACATTATAATTTAATAGATAATAAAAATGTTATCTATCTATCTATATAAAACTTGGAAATAATAAGTTACTTTACAGCTTTGCCAAACAACCAAAACAAATTCCATCTTGAGTTTGATCTATGAAGTAAATGTATGGTCAAGTGACTCATGTTTGGGCTACCGAACCATTTTTCCCATTAAAAATGGGCCTATAATTAGGCCCATCTTAAGGAAAACCACGCTTTCTCAAAACTTTTTTCAATTACTAGTGTGGTTAATGTGTGTAGTACGTTAGCTAGTTGTTTAATGTTGAAAATAAATACATGTAAATTTTAGAGAAATTCATTCGTAAACATAAAAGATATTCATAAGTTATTTCGAATGAATTCACTTGTCGTCTATATTTTTTGTATCTCGATTCTCCATATGAATTTGGTAT
>CAIGRN010018290.1:0-18002 GCA_903798345.1 Fraxinus anomala
TTACAAAAGCTCACAATCATTTACAAATTAGGTCGATCCCTGCCGGGGGCGTTGCCCCAGAACCCTCACGAGGGGCGCTACCCCCTCAACCCCCGCTATCTGACCGGGCAGGTCGATCCCCATTTTGAAGCGGCAAATCATTTGCATAACAATAATAAACAAATAAATAAATTATAAAAAAATTATTATCTTCAAATTAATGATTTTCTACTAAATTTGAAGTTTGCTCAATAATGTGATATTCTAATGGCTCCGATAAAACTTTAGCAATAAAACTTGACAAAGTTTTATTCCAAAATTAGTGATTATGGAGGCAGTTAAATATTTCCCACTAAACTTTGTTCGGTGGGTACAATAAATATTTTGGTATATAGCACAAATATGAATTATCAAACGTTAGCAAGTTTAGAAAGATTAATATTATCCTTATTAATTTTTTCCTAGGAAAAAAAAAATTACCACAAAAAACTTTTCATTTAAATCTTAAAATCTTACTAGAATATTATTATTACTTTCACAATAATTTAACTTCCCATTAATATTTGATACACTAACATTAACTTAAAAATATCAAAGTCCGTACATTGTACGGGCATACGACTATATTTTATTCTATCCTACTTCCCTCCCTGTTTTTATGTGGTTTTCCTACTGTCACATCTTCATCATTTTTACTATTAATATTTGTCTCCTTGTTATGATATTTTCCTCCATATGTAGCCATTTTTGTTAACTAATTTTTTCAATCGTCCAGCTGCAGTTGATATTTTATAAATATCTTCTCCATGCATAAATATTTTCTTCATGCACCTTTTGTGTGTGTGTGTGTATATATATTGAGATTATTGGAGAAGCAAACCAACAAAAGAGAAATCAAAATCTTTATCTCATTCCGATCTGATAGACTTTCCCCCCAAATCGCGACAACCAATTTCGTGCTATTACACTCCTCCATTATCGTCATCTCGGCTTCACTTTCTGTTGGTGTGCACTCTACAAAGGAATCCCAAATAAATTCAGAATATTTGATTGATCTTTCCGCGGAGCGCCGAGAGTATATGTCTGAATTCTCTCCTCAACGTTTATTTTTCACTGTTAGTTATTTCTTATTTTTTGTATATTTATTTATTTGAAAGTTCTTATACAAGTTATTCATTTGCTACAATAACATTCCCAGAAATCCAAAAGATTCACTTGATCTTTTCGTGGAGCACTGAGAGTTTAGGTCTAAATTTTCTTTTCAACATTTATTCTCTCACTGTTGGTTATTTCTTAATTTTTGTAGTTTTATTTATTTAAAATTTCTTACAGAAGTTACTAAATTTGCTGCAACAACATTCTCAGAATTGTTATTCAAACTTTAACAAATTAATTATATAGATTAAATTATTTATCATAAGTAAGAAAATAGAAGGAAAATTTTATGTCAAATGTAATTGATACAATAATATGTACCTCACTATGTTAGTTGAAAATTTAAGAAAAATGTTATTGGTAAAAAAAAAAATTGTGCGGACACGGGCACCGTGTCTGGGTCATGTTCGGCCATCGCAATGCATTGAGGACACCGTGCGGAAATGACGGAGACACTGTGTCTATGGCACGTTGTGTCCACGCAATGCATACACGGTGTCCAGGCATTGTGGACACCGAGTGGACACAACGCAGACATGGTACTCATGTCCGCACACCGTATGTACACTAGGACAAGGTGCCCAGGCATTATGGAACAACGCATAGACACGATGCGGACACGGTGTCTATGTCCGCACACCATGTGGACACCAGATGTCCGATGTGTGGACATGCTGCGTTGTATCTGCACAACGCGAATTTTTGTTTTATATATATATTTTTCCCCTGACTCTTTTTCTCTCTTAAAAAATAGTCTTGATTCATTATTCATTTTTGTCACATTAGTTTTTGCACTTGACCTCTTTTAAACTAGTTTGCCAATAGTTTTCTTTTTTTCCCATTTTTACTTCAATCTGATTTTTGTTCGTTAATATTTTGCAAGGTCTAACTGTTATCCATCTGTAATTTTCTCCTCTTCGTTTTGCTCGGGTGAAAATGTAAGAATTTCTCCTCTTCTAGAAATTTTACTTTCTTTTGATAATGTTCAATTAGCCTTGACTTGTTAATACTAGCATATAAAAAAAGTTCATAATTTTATTCAGATTTCATTTCATCGATATTATAAAAAATGTTTATAATTTTATTCAGATGTCATTTCATCAATATTTAAGGCAACCACTTTATTGCTTATTACTATTGCATTCAATTTTTACAATTTCATTTGACATTGTGGTAAAGTTAGTATTCTTATTATTTTTTAGGTGTTTGAATATTGCATTCAATTTTTACAATTTTATTTGACATTATGCTAAAATTAGTATTATTATTATTATTTGTTAGTTGTTGACTAATAAAATATGTTCTACTTTATTTAGATCAGCGCTGAATTAATTGTCGTGATGGATTCTCTGGAAACATTCTAATTTTATTATTATTCAAAGTATTTTCGAAAGTACAAGTAAATCATATAATGCTTTCATTCGCCAACAACAAAATCAAAGGCAGGAGAATAGGAGGAATCGAGTTCAAACCGTACGTATCGATCATCGTAAAAGAATAAATGATCCCATGTTATCTCAAAAAAATAATTATGGTGTTCCTTATCTGCATGGATTTATAATACATTCTTATTCTAAGGCTTCTACTTCAAATGACGAGTCAACTAATGTTTTTGATAATGAATTACGTGGAAGTTTTAACCAGTTAAATATATCAACTACTGCATATGTGTTACCAACATGCAACTACTGTAAGTATTTTGGTGCGCACAAATTTTATAGAGAAACGAAAGGTTTTTGTTGTTGTGATGAAAAAGTAAAACTTTTTATGCCTGATTCACCAAATGAATTATATAATTTATTTATATTTAAAGAATCTACATGTATGGAATTCAAAAAACTTTCATGTGGATATAATAATCACTTCGCATTCACTTCATTTGGTGTGAAATATGACAAGGAACTCTTTAAAGCGTACCGATGTATTTACATATTCAGAGTTCAAGGACAAATATATCATTATTTAAATTAACTAATGCCAGAAAATAATACGCCAAATTATATGCAATTATATTTTTATGATACAGATAATAAAATTCAAAATCGTATGAAAATTTCGAAAAACTTAGTAGAATCTACTTTGATTCTTCTAATTAAAANTATGAAAATTTCGGAAAACTTAGTAGAATCTACTTTGATTCTTCTAATTAAAATCTTAAAAGTAAATCCGTATAGTAGATTCTTTAGATCTTTAAGTAATATAACCAATTTGCACAACCATCGAATACAACTAAGATGTCACCCCGGACTCGATCAGAGAGTCTTAAATACTCCTTTAGCGTCTCAAGTAGTTGTTGTATGGGTTGAGGATGATGAGAATGAAAATAATCATGTTCGTGATATTACTATATATGGGCATTCCGGTGATTCACATAGAGTTCATTATTATTATGGTTGTTATGATCCTTTACAATATCCTTTGCTTTTTTCATTTGGTGAATATGCTTGGCATGAAGGAATTAAAAGATATAAACACACATCTTCTCAATCTAAGAATTTGGTTGACCATATTGTTCTTTCTGAAACAATAGATTCTGCAGCTCAAATAATTGCAAAAGAGGCTGAAAGTTTGCACATATACTTTCTCGTATGTTTTTCTAATTTTAAAAATATGGATGTTTTAATTAAATATAAAAATTGATTTATTTTTCCTCGTGCAGTGCTTCATAAAATGAAGAAACGGTCTCAGGTTTTATGTTGTGAATATTATGCATATAAACTACAAATTAGAAGGCTTTTTGCTACACTTCTCACTCTGTGCAATCCTAATCATCCAAAGTTATTGTGAAATAAATTTAAATCTTATATGACGGATGATTATGTATATCAAAATATATCTGTTGAAGTTGCTGAAATACGAACTCTAGAGGATATAAGTTCTATTTTAGAATCAGTAGGTAAAAATATAAATGATTATGAAATCGTGTCGTTTAATGTAAATATAGATGAGGATGGAAGATTGACAAGAATGGTTGCAGAGGAAACAATTAATTTGGATATTCAAGGAAGTTTTGTTTATGTTGTAACGTTAAATAAAGAACAACAGTTTGTATACGATATAATTATGGAAAAAGTAGAATCTGAATCAAGTGGTACTTTCTTTATCGATGGTCCGGGAGGAACATATAAACCTTTTTTTTTATACAAAGCACTCCTAGCTAGTGTAAGGTGTCGACATTTAATTGCTTTAGCAACTGCGTCCTCTAGAGTAGTTGCATCTTTACTGCCTTGAGGTCGAATAGCTCATTCGAGATTTAAAATTTCTTTGGAAACAATTGGAGAAGTCAACTGCTCTGTTAGCAAATAATCGACTTTTGGAACTTTGTTGAAAATGTTTAGGCTAATAATTTGGGATGATGCACTTATGGTAAATTGTTATGCTATTGAAGCTGTAGACAAAATGCTTAGAGATATCACTGATTGTAAGTTGCCTTTTGGTGGAAAAGTGGTCGCTCTTAGAAGAGATTTTCGACAAGTTTTACCAAAAGGGAAAAAAGAAGACATAATGAAAGTTATCTTGGTTTTCTTATATTTATGGCCTTTATGTGTACATCTATCATTGGTTGAGAATATGAGAGCTAAGTTCGATTTCACCTTATGCGATTACTTGCTCAAAATTGGAGATGGAACAGAACAAGAACATACTTATAAGTGTATTAAGTTTCCAAACAGTATAATTTTACCATTTGAAAATGGAATCACGTCTTTGAAAACTTTGATACATTGTGTTTTTCCAAACCATGTTATTCTTACGCCTACAAATGAATATGTTGACTACATTAACAAAATTTTACTTGAACAAATTTCTGGTCAAATTTTCACATACTATAGTTTCGATGAAACAATTGAGAAATCAGAATAGAGCATGCAAGAAGATTTCTTGAATACTTTGACACCAAATGGTATTTCACCTCATGAATTGAAACTTAAAGTAAATTGTCATGTAATGTTATTGCGGAATATTAATCCTTCCTAAGGGTTATACAATGGAACAAGTATTGCTTGTCAAAAATTTGAGAGAAACGTTATTTTTGCTGAAATCACAACTGGTGAATATCATGGAAAACAATTTTTTTTACCAAAAATTTCTTTTATACCCCTTAAATCAGATCAAGCCATAATTCCATTTAAAATGACTCAATTAGACAATGCTTTGCAATGACGATAAATAAAGTCCAAGGTCAAACACTTGATTTTGTCGATTTGTATCTTCCAGAATCAGTTTTCTGCCATTGTCAGTTATATGTAGCATTATCAAGAGCAAAAAAAAAAGCAAATCTCTAAAAGTTTTACTAAAACCATCAACCACAGATAGTTCGCACAACTCATGTATTGAAAATGTTGTCTATAAGGAAATTTTTTTCTTTATAAATTCATAAAACTACAACTTTCTCACGTGTATATTTTATGATGTTTGAAAAATTATTACAATTTCCTGCCATTTAGTAATTTCCTAACTTATTTCATTTATTTATAAAATAATATATTCATACGCAAAAAATGATATTTTTTTATTTTATATACAGGTTATCGAAAGTTTCATTGCTGTTATTCAAAAGTTCATATCAATTCTTTACTGTTACGTTGTATAACTCTTTCCTCTATTTTCAGCTTCAATAACTTCTTACTCAATGATGTAGAATCTTAGAGCATTGGATAAATGGTGCAAGTTGAAGGTGGTTTTTGTCAAAGGATATAGTTTTTGTTCCTTTTGTCTCATTGAATTGAACTTGAATTCTATAGTTGATATATGAATTTTGGAATATCGTTTTAAGGTTACCAGTGAATTAGTTATTGAATTCTATAGTTATTGACTTATTTTATTTTCATTAATTGATCACAAACGATAAAAAAAAAAAAAAACCAATATGCTAATTCATTGTTAGAATTCTTCAGCTAAATATACGAACTGAGGATGCATATTTAAATCGACATAGTGTCTTCTGCATTGAGTTGGAATCAATACTCTAATTGCCTTCATTTATTTCTTTATTCCTTATTTATTTGTCAGAGATTAATTTGAGATCAAAATAAAGTAGTCTATCTTCTTATTTTACTTTCAATGACTATAACTTGTTTGAAGATTTAAATTTTGTTTATGATATTATTTTGATTGGTTCATGGGAAAACCAACCAATGAGATGGACAATGAGGTTGAGAGTGACTTTATATTTAGCACAGCACTGGAATATACTGTTCTTCAAAGTTAGGGCTCAAGATCATTTATCATTTTATTGCACTAGAGATTTATAATTACTTCTCTATTGTCCACTACTAACTTTTTGTCAGCATCTGCCAGGATGGTAATCCCAGGCTTTCATACTTTTGACTAATGAAGAACGCGGCAAGAATGGAAAAACATACAGTGCAAACTTGGCTTCTCTTGGTTTTCCTTTAGCTCTAGAATATTTATTTTCTTGTATGCTTGGTTGGATCTTGGAAGGGTAATTATGTCTATGAACATTTACCCACCTATTTTATTACAAATTAGGTTTTTCTTTTCCATGGAAATGATCCGATTCAGATGCAAAGAATGAAGCTATGGATAATCAGCAGAGCACTGTTGAGTTCTCCTACTATAATCCAATACCAATTGTAAGTCTCTATGTACACGAGCATTTTCACACTTAAAAACATGTACTTCGTCGTTGTATCTTTTTTTGTACTTAATTATACTATATGTTTTTCCAATAGTTATAAGTTTTATATGCATTAAGTTTTGTTAAATGTATAACATCTAATAGAAAACAAAATAAACACTTTTTCATTGAATTTATATACAACACTAACAAAACCCGAAAAATAACAAAACCTGTGCATTGCACGAGCTAAAACTAATATTAGAATAATTAGGGATGGTAAAAAATCCGTTCAATCCGATATTCACAGGTCCCATCTCAAATGGGATGGGAATTACATGCCTAATCGGGCAAACGAAACGGGGCATGAGTCATTGCCCCGAAATGGGTATGGGGCAAGTATGAGAAACATAATTCCAATCCCGTTTAAAGTTAATTTAAAATTTAAACTTTTTATTAACAAATATAAAAAATTTATCATCATTTGTACATAGTATATGAGTTTTTAATAAATTGAAAAGAAAAATAATATTTACTAACTAAAGATTTAAAAAAATAAAAATAAACGAAGCGATAAGTGGGGTAGGGGACCTGCCCCGCCCCCGTCTGGCTTTAATCAAGTATGGAAAAGGAAAAGGTGACAAAAATACACGATATGATGAGGTGAAAATGATTGACCCGTCTCATACCAGTCCCATTGTCATCCCTAAACAACTTACTCGTTAGTTTAACACTTGTTAAGAGCCTCGTATTCCTTGGAAAAACCTTTATAGTGTTATTGGATATTTATCCACCATCAAATATTGGAACAACCTTACTAGCTAGTTGGCAACCATTTCGCGTGCTAATCTTCATGGGATGAATATTATCTTAAAGAGAGTACGATAATTTGCTTGTTTTGGAATCACATTCATCGTGTCCGTGTCTATATATATTTCTTAAAACACCCACGTGTGCCATTTTCTTTGCTAGCTGGTAACCATCTCGCATAATGATTCTTGTAAGACGAATGCAAGAACGTTCAATGTTTATATTTCTTAAACACCCATATGCGATACCATCTTTGCTAACTAGCAACCATTTCACGTACTCATCTTCGTGGGATAAATATCGTTCGAAAGAGTGTACAATAATTTTCTTGCAAATCTTACATGTGATACCATTCTTTACTAGCTGGCAATCATTGATTTTGATGCGACGAGTATTGTCTTAAAGTGAGTACCATAATTTGCATGTTTTGGAAGAACATTTCATTGAGTTCATGTCTATAGTTCTTAGAATATCCAATGTGCAGTGATACCATTAATTGAAGCCCAATTGGCTAGATTTAACATGCACGCCTCAATATGAAGTTTTCACAATAAATTTTCATTGAAGCCTCAAGCCCCAAACTCTCCTTTTTGGGACAAATATTTGGGCTTGTTTTTCCATTTGTGATTTGTGCATTCAAAAATAGGGTTAATTTCACAACTACAAACATTCAAGGATCAATTCTAAAAATAAGGTAAACTAACTGGGGCTTTTATGAATTGAAAACTTTCTTGTATATTCAAGTGCTGCAATTGAGATTTTAATGGATTTTCATTAAAAACTAGGTGCCATTTGTATCTCATGTATTTATAAGAATTTTATTCATAAAGACATCTAAAGAAATTTGGATTGATTTCAAGTTTAAAAATACATCTAACAAACTCTTTAAAATTTCATAATTTATAATGAAATTCTTATGGATTGTATGAAAATCTATTCAATTGACGAAATTCATTAGAATTTATTATCTTTTAAAATTCATTAAAATTTTAGTTGAGGAAACCCTTAAATTCTATATTAAAAATCATGTGTAATTTCTGATATGTTATTTTTGTTAAAGAGCATGTGATTTCTCTATCTACATTATCCATTATGTAATTTTCTCTATATTCTATATTATTACACACTTAAAATCATGTTACATTTTATGTAACTTTTTTTGAAATTATGACTTAAAACTATGTGTCGACGCTGACTCTGTAATTTTTTAAAATTGTTACACCATCAGTCATCCACAAAAAAATTACACATACTATAGTGTGTGTAATTTTTTTGTGTTACAACTCATTAACACCACCATCCACCACTAACATAACAACCATCTACATCTTCCAAAAAAATAAATAATAATAATAATAATAAATCAAACAAGCAAATTCTGATTTCAGATCTCACTGGCGTCTGTTCGACTGGTGTTTTCAGTTTTTCATCTCCAACAATAGGTTTGGCCTAATTTTTTACCTCTTCGAGTGTGAAAAATAAATAACAAATCTTCAATATTGTGGTGGTACGAGTGTTCAAGGGTGGTGGTGACGAGATTGGGTTTGGGACGATGGTTTTTATGTGGGTGATGTGCGACATTAGTGATGGTGGAGGTGGTGGTAATGACAATGGTGCAAAACTAGTGGTGGCGGAGGTGGATAATGAGGTGGTGATGGCAATGTCTCAAATCGGGTGATGATTTTTGTTGTGGGAATAATAGGTGAAAGAAAGATTTTGTATTCTCCACGAGTGGAGCAGTTTAATCTTATCTCTGGTGTGTCGCTAGTTTCAGATCTCTTGTGAGGAAAAAGAAGGGAGATTTCTATTACCAGTAAATGATCCTGCCAAACAAAGTCTACATAATCAACTTGAATAAGCTCTATATAAGCGTTCACATTGTTACCAACTTACCATGCAGCGAAAATCTTTATTTTCAGTTTCATCCCCATGCACGGTAAAACCATATAGAGTTCTCTTACATTATAATAAATAATGTACACAGTTAAGTTTTCGAGACAACTATTTACAAGCTACAAGGCACATCGAAAAGAAGTTCTGAGCCAAAAAACAACATATAAACCCAAATAACAGCAAGCACATAAACTACCCAAACTGCTCATTCATTTGTTTACATAATTATTAAAGTTAACTAAAGAGAGAGAGCAAGATTACCATAAAAGTTCTGATGCCAGAAACCGACCTGCTCCAATGCCCAACTCCAGCAAACTCAAGTGCAGAGGCTTCCATCCATATTATCTGTGGCAGCTTCTGGATGGTATTCAAGTATTTCCATCCACATCAAATCCCTAATCACCTCTTCCTTTAAATCCTCGTCTATGTCAAGATTGATAGGAACCTGGGCCGGAGGGTCACATTTCGGATCATACAGGGAAGACATGTATGGGTGCTGAAGTGCTTCAGTAACACTAATCCTCTTTGAAGGGTCAAAGATAAGCATCTTCTGTAACAGATCAATAGCTAGAGGATGGGCATTAGGATAAAGGCGAGAAAGTGGGGATCCGGGGGAGTAAGGAAGTGACTTAATGTACTCTCTAGCCTTCGGGTTATCAATGAACTCGAGATCATCTTCCCTCTGGCTACCGAGGATGTTGATGATTAATTTAAGCTGGTTAAGACACTCTGTACCAGGAAAAATGGCTTTTCTACCAAGAAGTTCTGCAAAGATACAGCCAACAGACCACACATCGATGGAGGTACCATAGTAGTCACAGCAGAGAAGGAGCTCTGGGGCTCGATACCAGCGAGTGACCACGTATTCAGTCATAAATTGACCTTTGCTGCTATTTGTTCGTGCAAGCCCAAAATCGCATATTTTTAGTTCGCAGCTTGCGTTGATAAGTAGGTTTCCAGGCTTCAAATCACGATGAAGAATGTTTTCCGAGTGTAGATACTTCAAACCTCTAAGTAACTGTGTTAAAAAACATAGAATAGTTACTCAAAAATTTTAGAGAGCTGCCAGAAGCTGGTGAAGTTTCAAGTAGATTTTATGATATATAAAATCATCAAACAAAAAGAAAAGTATGACGTTCACAATGGGATATTGATCACTAAAATAATAAATAACATGAAAAGGATATGAAGAAAGTAAATAAACCCCATGTTCATGAGAGATCATCCCTTGGGGTCTTGAAGGAAAACAAGATATAATACTCTGCCTGACTGAAGCAAAAAGAACCATGCGGTCAAATTTAACGCGAGTCAAATTCAAACAATTAGATTAGTTCATTCACGAATAAACGAACTAGTGCTAGCAGTCCTTTCCTCGGTTTTATAACTATAAAAGACTACTAGGTGCCTGTTTTTTCCATGGAGCATGAGACCAAAATTCACAATAACAATGACTTTGACTTTCACCAAATGCTTCTAAATGTGTATGTATATATATATATATATATGTGTGTGTGTGTGTGTGTGTGTATATATAATTGACAATTAAAGAATGGCATCAAAGTTTAGGAGAGGAAAAATTTTTCAGGTGGTACAAGTATACAAGTATACATTAAGCATACAAGTAAACTTCCATGTTTGATGTTCCACTTGCTAAATCCAAGGGCTAAAAGTTTGTTCTTATTTTTCTTTATCTATGGATTTGCTGCAGCTCCAAATGCAAGTAGATTGCTATGTGTATTTGATTTTAGTGGGGCCTATACATGCATGGTTCCCTTTATGAGTAGTTGAAACTTTGCCTATACAGTGACAGTAATGATCAGATAGTATCTAATTGGTCTGCACAGGTCTGACCTGCTCAAACTTCTCAAATAATCCATTGGTCAGTTGTTTAAATCTACAAGAGAGGTGAACAATAAACTAAAATACAGTATCATGTAAATAATATGCTTATGCAAGTAATCATGCAATATACCTGGAAGAGGAAATATTGGCAATGGTCATTTGTAAGTATCTGAGAGGACTTAATTATCTGATGCAAATCTGTATCCATAAGCTCATAAACCAAGTAGACATCCTTGAAACTTCCCCTGTGAATAGGCAGCATGACATCTTTCAAAGCAATCACATTTTCGTGTCTAAGATGACGAAGAAGCTTCAGTTCACGCAAAGTTCTCAGTGCATCAATACGATTGTCAAAGGCATTATTGATCTTCTTGATTGCGACCTTTTCATTGGTTTCCCTGTTTATTGAAGAGCAGACAATGCCGTACGCCCCTCGTCCAATAGGCTTGATTGGCACGTATTTTGTATCAATCTCAAACAGGGTTTGCCACATGGAATAGTAATGCTTCCCTCGAGATCCAACCCCATCCGGGGGATCCACTGGAATTGCCATACTACTGAAACCATTACAGGAATTATAATAATCACAAAGGTTGTATCAGCAGGTCACCATCAAACACATATCATTTTCCTAAATGAACATAAGTCTGTGTAGAAACATGCACTGGCAGTGTGATTCCAAAAGTTTCACATAAAGAACCACATCTACTACACACTACATGCAACTGACGCTATAATTAAGACGAATTAAAGAGTAGCAGAATGAACGATATCAATTGCCATGGCCCTCAAATGTGCATATACACTAAATTAACTTCACCCTCGAGTTGGATCACCACTTAATCAGCACCTTCAGAACGATTTAATTACTACTTTTCGCTTCTACTTGCATTATTAACTATGAATTGATTGAACTAAATAAATGACAGAAGTAACGATCCATTGACTCATCCTGAAAAGGCAATTCCATGAAGAAGAAACATCTATAAGATCTCTTCAATGAAATGCTCAATTAGGAATACAGGGATACAGAGTGCTCACACGATAACATATCCGACATGAAATTCCAAGATTAATTTCACAGGGGACGCAAATAGAATAGAGAAAGCTCTTGAATCTCGATTAATCCTCTTTACACTTCTTCCTCAATTAATGAAAATTGGAAGTACTTTCAACATACGACAGTTGGAATAAGCATTCTGCTAAATTCAGATCCTACTTCAAACTAATTTCAAAATACACAAATAGATAGATTTAAATTATATAAAGCTAACAGGATAGAGAAAAGTAAACAGGAGTACAGAAATTGAGGTGAAAAGATTTTCAACTTACCCCACTATGGAAAATTGGAAGCATAATAGTATAACCTACTATAATTGTCAACACAGTTAAATATAGGAATCAAGTAAATTTTCTACAAAGCGCATAAACAAGCCAATTTAAAAACAGATGAAAAAAGTCCAAATACATACTTTTGCTCTGAAATCTTCCAGCACTTCCTTCAAACCTCTTGACTCAACAATTAACTCGTAATTTTTGCTTGCGAAGATCACAATTATCCATACAAATCAATTTTTTAAGCCAATTACCTCTGAATCCTTCAAGGAATCCTCAGTCGACTTTCGATTCTCCACTGCTTTGAATCTCGAAAATTCACCGAATTAAAGGCTCAATTTTGTTGAAATTCACAATCGAATCAGAAGGATTTGTAATAATAAATAAAATTAATGGATAAAATAAATTTTAAACGAGAAGATATTTGATAGTAGATGTTTGATTCTTTAATCTCTGTAGTGCGGATCAGTGATCACTGATTTTAAGCAAACAACACAGCCACTGTTATATTTCTTTTCTTTTTTTTTCTTTTTTTTTTTGTTTTCAATTACAATTATCGTAATTATTAATTATTAGTTTTATCTTTCACAATTATTCTACGAGTTGATTAATTTCAGAATAGATCATGCTACACAAATATGTTCAAATACAGGTTCAAAGCAGTGACATGTGTCAACACATGATTAAACAATTTGAAAAAAAATAAAAATACAACGCTCAATTATCACATTATCATGTCCTTGAACTTGTCCAATGAGCATTAATCTTTCGAAATTTACCTTTAGAAAAATTATATTGACAGTACAATTTTTATTAGTTGCATTGAAAATCATCAATCTTAGCTCATTGTAGCATATAATACATCCATATTTTTTTTTATGCAATAAAATTTTCAACATTTCATTAATTAAAACATTCAGAACGTTGATTAAGAACTCGTAAAACAATTTATTTTTCAGAAAATAATAAAATATGAAAGTGCAACAAAATATTTTTCCCTAATTTTAAAAGCATGATGCAAAGTACTAATTAATAAAAAATTGAAGGTAAAAATTTGATAGGATAAGGGATATAAGCTCACGTAAAGATTAACGGCTCATTTGACATTTCTTTTAAAAAGTCAAAATGAACTTTTGAAATTCAAAAATTGATTTTAGATTCGTTTGGTTAATTTTATGAAAGTGTTTCTGATAATTAAAAACGTTTTTAGAGGAAGCTGATCAAATACGACTTCCTCTAAAAGTAGTTTTGAAATATGAAGTATTTTTAAATATTAGTTTCCAAACAATAGTTGAGGTAGCTTTCTTCAAATTTTCTTCTACGAAAAGTAAAAATAAAAGCAAAAATTATGTCAAATTAGTCTTAAAATTTTTTAATGTAATTAAAATATTATACAAATAAGAGTTTCGTCAGTGTACCAATTTGGAGTAGAAGTCGTTTTCAAGTTCAACAAGGCATATTCCTTTTAATCTTTGGAATCCACTCCAGTGGTCTTCACTAATCATCTTATGCCACGTGGAATTTTTTTTTTTTTTTACTCATTAATAGATCGCATTATATGTAAATCAAATGTCACTAACAATACTTTACAAGTAATAAACTTTACATATACTGGCGAAACTTTTATGGCAAAAAAACTTTTAGCGCTTTTTCATTAATTTTGAAGGCATTGGATCTCATCAAATATCTAAGCCAAGTAACACCACTCTGTTTTTCGGTACATTAGAACAATCATGTTATATGTATATTATTTTTGACATTTTTTTTTACATTGTGTCACGAGGCAACATATAATTGAACTGTTTAAAAAAAAAAAATTCTGCCCAAAAAATTTTGAAATCAAAGAGAGTGTCAACCTTGATATACACTCAAGAGTGTAACATTTGACATTTCCCATATTAGAATTAGGGACAAGTGGTGAACGTTTGTAAGGGTTATTTTGGAACAAATTTAAATTCGAAGGTGGAATTTGGTACATATGGTAAAGTTCATGGACTAATTGTGCATAAAACTCATGCCACGTATGTAATCTAAATGTTCTATTAGTGATCCTCTTAAAGTTGACTAACGGATACAGAATTAAGGAAGGATGAGAAACATTAGACTAGGTATGATGGTCATTTCTAAAACAAATTTTAGCTCCATGGTAGATTCGGAATAGAGAATAAAGTTCATGAACTATATATGTATTTAACTATAAGTGTATCTATGTATAAAGAGAAGTGGCTATTTTTTGTCGTGTTGCTGAGTACGAATTACGAATTCTACACAAGACGTAGAACAGAAACTCTAATTGATAACCAATAACTTAGGGTGAATGAGTGATCTTGTTTTGGAGGAATGGAAGAACATGTTAGAAAGCTTAGAAAAGTGAGAATAAAATAGGAATTTGTGGGCTGGATCGTGTGTTGGGCCTAGATGAGGTGTTGACTTGATCCAATTCCTAGACACTAGGTCCAAGGAGTAGTACAAAATTGTGAATTCCGACTTGAGATTGTAGGTGAATTTGATAAGAACTGGATTCTATTATTTCTACAGAATAAAAATAAAAAAGAATGAAAATCGAAGTGATAGCATAATCCTCTTTTAATAATAAATCCAAATGGAATGAATTGAAATCCAGAAAAGTGGATTCCCATACCTAAATTTGTCGACAACACTATTTTTAAAATGCATCATTAATTAATTTCTGAACGACATTATTTATTTTAGGAATCTTATTCCCATTCCAAGATTTTGCAGTCAAAAGTTTTTTTTCTTTAGACATGTACTACAAATTAAAATTTTGCGACAGCTGATGTTAGTCAACCAGGGAATCACTTTCTATCGTGTCCAAATATTAAGCTATGATCTGAATTTGTGCGTAACCTTTTCAGCAATTTCAATGGGAAACAAACAATTTGCAAAAAAATTAGAGGGCATGTTTGTTATAATTTGTATGTTAATCTTTACTCTTCATCATAATTAGATAAAAACGTGAAAAAAAGTTGGAATATATAATCGAGTTTGGAAGAATAACAAGGAAAAGATTAATATCGTGTACATATAACTACTCGTTTTCTTGAAAAAATTGCTCCAAACTCCATCCTCTATTGCGTATTTACTGAATTTTCTCTCAAAAGTTGTCTCTATCTTGAGGTATAACACCCACGATATGTTATGAGCGATATTCCGGGCAATAAGTAATTTTTTAATTTTATATAGATTTTCGTGGAAAGTCGAAAAATAAGTTTGGGACGTCCAAAAACCCCCAAAATTAAGTTTCCTAATCGCGTACCCGAAAGTTGAGTAGCAGATGAGCCGCTTAGGCGAGACTTTGGGCAGCCTAGGCTGCAAAGGCAACAAATAACAATACTGCATGGGGCCCGTAATTTTCTCCCTGCTTCTGCGTACTAATTGCAGCATAGATCCCCAAAAGTTTGAAATCTTTCATTTTGGTCCTCTAACTTTTGATCATGTCCAAATTGATCCCACAATTTTTGAACTCTGATCCATCAACTTCGATGTTCTTCTCATTAGACCCTTCAAGTTTCAAGAGCGTGTAAGTTGGTCCCCATTCAAAGTTCTTGTACTCCTTCACTTCCAATTGCTTCTAATCACATCCACGCTTCTCAGTTGCTCCTCAGTTCCATCTGTATTGGTCAAATAATCTCCAAGTGACCTTCATTTTGCTCAATTCACCTTCAAGACGGAGTTTTATCTATATAAGAAACATATACACTAATTTAAATAGAAATATGATCAAATAATCGATATTTATAAGTTTAAAAGTCTAAATAAATGTGTAAAATACATTTATTAGTACATACTAAAGGCTCCCAGTTCAACTCTATTTTCTTTATTAGTGAACCTAACCATGGCATATAGGTACTATTTGAATACGATGGGAGGAGACGATATGACATACACTGTAGATCAAACACTTCTAAAAGCGTTAACTTTTGTCTTGACATTACTAATTTCAACAACTATACGTGTAACGTGGGCTAGAAAATTAAATGAATTTGAATAAAGAGTGACATCATATTTGTCTAAAAAAAAAATAATAATAAAGGTTTTAGAGTATTATGGAATAGGCAATGAATAATGTATGGTCAAAAGGTATTATTTATGATTTAGTCTCCCAACCTCCAAACATAAAACGGCTACTCTTGTATGCAATTCAATATGCAGGTGATTTTTCCTTTTCCTACATAAATTTTGCTAAATGGAGGCTTGTTATGTCATGTCTATTATTTGGTAAGAAAAGCTAGCTCGGTTTTTCAAAATTCTTGAATGAGGAAAGAAGAGACCCTTATTGTCTAATACTCTATATGAATTTCTCCTCGATCTAGTTTTGTTTCACAAAATTCCCAAAGGAAAAACGAATTAAGCATTTTTTTCATCTAGTATTTGATGTCAATTTTGGTTCGATATAAAATAGTTTCACAAAAAATCTATATGACGAAAAACATGTTTTTTAATCAGTCTATGTAAATTGTGATTAGTTGTTAATTTGCATAATGCACATCGATAAAATTTGTTTATATTGAAAAAAAGAGTTATAGTGACATAGACGGAAAGAAAAACGAATTCTTGTATACGAACATCTGGGTTAATTTCTTTCGCGATCACTACACTTTAAAATATTTTTAAATCAGGTCATTATATTTTAGTTTGTGTCAATTGGATCATTCTACTTTAGTTTGATATCGATATACAATCCCTCAAATTTCGCTACATTAACTAAAATAATTCTGTTACGTTAACTAACATCAAACAGTGGCACACGAGTTTCAATTAGCTCAGGACGGTGATGTCAACTCAACATTTACCCTTATTTTAAATAAAACAAAAAGAAATCCAACCTCCTCCAATCAATCCCACAACCACCACCACGACAGATACTCCACCTCCATCATGGGCTTATACTTATCGTCTTCTTTACTTATGAACACCAATGTTGTTTACTAAAATTATATATAAATATTTATCGTGGAAGGAATTTGCTTACCTAATTAAGGCAAGATATGATACGAATTAGTTCCAAGCAATAAAGAGTTATTTTATATTACTATGGTGTGTGACAACCATGCTCATGCTTTCACAAACTCATTATTAAATACACTAAATTAGTCAAGCCTTTCAAAAATTCCTCTATTATTTATACCCAGGCAGCCAATTTATTGGCACAAGAGGAATAGCACTCATCAAAAGAAAAAAAGTACTAAAAAATAAATTTGGAAAAACCCAAAGTCAATGTCATTAAAGATTTTACCTGTACGTCCCACAAGATTTTCTTCTTGTATAATTATGTCACAAAAGAAAATATAAAATATTTGAAGCATTTGGATACAAAGTTATAAATGAAATCAAAGTAAAAAAAAAATTGGGAGATCAACTACTAATTTTTTATTTTTTTTATATTTAT